>PVIR01010161.1:12373-50939 GCA_004026965.1 Petromus typicus
AAAAAAAAAAAAAAAAAAAAAAAAAAATTTAACTCATTCTGTTTCTCCCTGTTGCAAGCCAGGTTTCATAGGAAGCAAACTTTTGAGACCCTAAAAGGGCTGAAGCTGTATACCCCTTTTCTCTCTACCTCAACTAGTTCATTGGCTGGAGTAACACTGGGGAATCACCTCTGTTAAGCTGAGGGAAGATCTAGGAAAGAGACCCAGCTGAGTGAGAGTGCCACTGCCAGCGTTCCCAGCAGTTGAGGGGATCTGGGCAGTGCACCAGATCACTGACTCCATCACCAAGTATGAGGTTCAGCTCGTGCACAGTATCTGTCGTTGGTACAGTTCCTCAGTGCCCTCTCAACTCTTAGCTTCATGGATTTTTTTTAGGGTGTTGTTGACTTTTTTTTTTGAGTCAAGACCTTGCTATATAGTTAGGGCTGGCATCAAACTCACTGTATAGCCAGCGGTGGCCTCAAATTCATGTTGATCCTTCTGTCCCAGCCTGCTGTGTGATAGGATTACAGGTGTACACCCCCACGCTCAGTACTACTTTTGTTTTTTAAGTTAAGGTATAATTTATATAAACAGTAATGTGTAGATATTAAGTGGTTGGTTTGATAATTTTTTTTTTTTTTTTTGAGACAGGGTCTTGCTTTTGTAGTTCAGGCTGGCCCTGAGCTCCGCCTCAACCTCACAGCAATCCTCCTGCCGGTGCCTCCTGAGTGCTGGGATTACAGGCGTGAGCCACCACGCCCAGCACTGTTTGATGAGTTTTGAAATATGACAATCCCATTTTAATTTTTTTTCTTCACTTTGTATGTTGAGTATTTGAAAATAATAAGAACCAAGTCAGAATAGTGTAAACAAGGAAAGAAACGTGTTACAAGGAACTTGGGGATAACAGTATAGCCAAGACTACAGAAAGCAATGGAACCAAGAAAGCCTTTTTGTATTTCTGCATGTCAGCTGTTTGTCTTTTCTCCCTAGTACCTAAGATCAATAAATAGTAACTTTAATTATTGTATCATCTCTCTGTGTATGTATATAAATAGAGCTATCTCAACTTTTCAAATGCATATTCCACCATATGTCTTATAATATATTTAAGTAGTCCTTTATTTGTGGACCCTTAGATTTTTGCATTCTCCCCTAAATAGTGAATCTCCTCATTCATAAAATTTCACAAATTATCTTTAAATATCAAGATATTTTTCACTTTCTTTGATTTATAGTGTCTAAATCCTATCAGACTTCAACTTTTGAGGGTCCAGTTTGTGTCTGATTCATCTTTGAAAATTAAATGCCTAGCACAGGATCTCTCATGTAGTAGCTCTTTAAGTAAATGCTGATGAAATGAATTGGTCCAGTGCTATGTGAATTACCACTCAGAATAGATCAGATCTGGTGACCGAGCACTGCAGAAAGTGCTTGGGATTTACTGGGGTGTGCAGTGTAAATCGTGACCTTTTGGAGTTTCTCTGCATTGCTGGTGAGTGCTAAGGATGTGGGCGCTTTCTGTACCAAGGAAGAAATCGTATTAGGTAGCATAAATTTGGTACATGCAGGTTCTTGAAAGAAGGACTTAGATGATGGAAAATAAAAAGGTAAGCTTTAGAGACTGAAGGTAGGAGAATGCTCATTTGGGAGACAGAGAAGCTTGTTATATTGTTTCTTTTTGGCTATTGTCATTGCTACCTTTTGGTGTGGTACTCTTAGGAAAGCAATATGTGTTCCATAAGTAAACCTGGTAGTTTTTTTTTTTTTTTTTTCCTTTTAGACTAGGCAGAAGCAGGTCAGTTTATCCTACAAATGGAGGAAATTTCCCAGGAAAATGAAACTGAACAGGTGCTTTTGAAATTGTCTGTTTGGCAGGGGTGGGGTGTGAATCCCCAAATTATAGAACATTATTCTTTATTCCAATATTCAGATTTAAATTTCAAGTTTTTTTTTTTTTTTAATGACACTGGTATTGAATCAGGACCTTTGCACAAAGCTATATCTCCAAACATTTTTTAAATTTTGAAACAGAGTCTTGCTAAATTGATTCAGGCTGAGCTCAAACTTTTCAATTCTGCTCTTTTGGCTTCTCAGAGTCAGATCTTCACCAGGATCACAGGTGTGTTCTACCATACTCAGTTAAATTTAGCTGTTGTATCTCCTTGTTCTGTAGCATGCTTGTTGTAATTTTTTGTTTGGTTGGTTGTTTTTGAGACAGAGACTCTCATTGTAGTTTAGTTGTCTTGAACTCACTGCGTAGTTCAGGCTGGCTTCAAACTTGTGGTGATCCTCCTGTTTCAGCCTCCTGATGTTGTACAATTTTGTTTTAGAAGTATCTCAAAAATTTCTATAAATTGAATTTTCTAGTCTCAATCCTGTTTTCATGTTTTACCCCTGTGTTTATGTATATATTTATTTTTAATATATCATTTGATCTTTTAAATACAAGAATTTTCCTTAATATTATCTCTTTAAGATTTTAGAAGGCCAAACATAGTGGTACAGACCTATAGTCCTAGTGCTATAGAAGAGCCAGGCAGAAAGATCGCATGTTCAGGCCTAGCCTTACCAGCTTATGGAGATACTGTCTCAAAATATTTTAAGAAAGGGTAGAGATGTAGCTGAATGTGAAGGCCCTGGATTCAGTCACCAGTACTGGAGGAGGAGATCAGAAATCCTTCTACTAAAGAAACACTTCTTGGGCCTTTTTGAAATAAGGATTTCTTTTTTCCTTTTTTTTTTTTTTTTGAGACAGGGTCTCACTTTGTAGTTCAGGCTGGCCCTGAGCTCAGCCTCAAACTCACATCACAGCAATCCTTCTGCCTCTCCCTCCTGAGTGCTGGGATTACAGGCATGAGCCACCACGCCCGGCACTGTGGTATGTGGTACTGATTGCTGCTGGGCGTGAATCTCCACACCCAGTATTGTGTGTGGTTACCAGGGAATCGAAACCAGCCCTGTGCTTGCAAGACAGGTGCCGGAACCACTGAGCTAAATCCCTGGCCCGAAATAAGGATTTCTTAATTCCTAATTTAGTATCATTTTAAACTTAGTTTTATGGATCTTCTTCTTCTTTTTTTTTTTTTTTCCTAAGTTTCTGAAGACAGGTCTTGCTGTGCAGTTCAGGCTGCCCTCGAACTCACTATATACTCTAGGCAGGCTTCAAACTCATGGTAATCCATCCTCCTGTTTCAGCCTCCTGAGTGGTGGAATTATAGGCCATGAGTCACCATACCTGACTATAGATCTTAATGCCCAGTAGATCTATCAATGTGTGATATATTTCTTTGTCTGTTTTTTTGATAAATAGTCTTACATTGTGATACATACTGATTTTGTCTCACCATTGAGATAATTTTGGATAATATTTCTTGGGTATGTTTTAGTAATATGTAGTATAAGGCCATGTGTTATAAAAACAAGATTATTAAATTGTTCTTTTTTTTCCACATAATACTCATTGCTGAGAAAATGGTTGTTATTCCTGAGGAACTAATATACCTCTTGAAAAATGAAAACTATTCAGTTATTGGAGTTTCCTATTTGGGGGTTGGTTTTCGTTTGACCATCAGGAAAATCATTTGAATTTTAAGTCCATTCATGGTAGTCCATCAACTTGTTTGACATATTTTCCTTTTTCTTGGTCCTGAGATTCTATTTTTTGTTTTTTTTCTCTAATAGTATTGAAACCAGGGCCTTTGTACTGAGTTATACCCCCAGCCCTTTTTATAAATTTTGAGACAGGGTTTGGCTTTGTTATAGATATACATACAGATATAGATGTACCGTAATTATTATTGACTATGTTAGCTGGCTTTACTAACAAAAGCCTGAGATAATCAGTTTATAAACAGGAAGAATTTATCTTGGCACAGTTTTAAAGGTTTCAGACCATGGTCAAGTTGGCCCTGTTTCTTTTGGACTTTTGGTGAGGAAACACATCATGATGGAGAGCATTTGGTGAGACAGAGTTGTCTGTCTCATGACAGGCACAAAAAGGAAAGAGAAACAGGTTGGAGTCTTGCTGTCCCCTTCAACAAAGTGCATGCCTTCACTTGAATACTTTTCACTGGGTTCACCGCCTCTGATTAACCCCAAGTAGGGACCAATCTTTATCACATGGGCTTTTGGGAGACGTTACAGACCCAAATGATAGTATCGACAGATTGAGCAGTCTGGTGAATACAAGTTTGGAAGTGCTGTTATCAGAGGAGTATCTATTCTGGAGCATATAGGTCTGGGCAGTGGTGGTGAACCTGGGTCACTTATACTATAGCAGGCACACATGTAGAGCCCTGTCTGTTGGAATTCTAGCCGAGGTACCTCAGCATTGTCCTAGGAGCCCGAGCATCGGTAACAGCATTCCAAATACAAAAGTTTACTTTTCAATAAAAAGCTGTTTGCATATTGAAAGATCTATTATTTGTTCTTTTGAGACAAAAGATGTTAATGTATGAATTGATTTTTTAAAAATTTAAACCTCAGTATTCAGATTTAATTATACTGTTGCCACTTTGCAGTAAATAAGTGGATTTTGGGTTGCGTTTTAGGCACTCGATCTCTAAAAGGTTTGCCATCCTTGGATTAGGGGATTTGCTGGCAACTCTGGGTTTCTTATCACCATTGAGTACTGCCTTTCCCACTGTCCTCTTTGATATATTTCCTTTAATTGAGCTGTTAGTCTGCTCGCTTGTTTTCTGTTTGAAAACTAGATGTACCATAGTAGGTGGAGTTGGATGTAGTAATAACAGTCTAGTTTAGATATTGATTTTGGATAACAAAGCTTTGAGGAAATATTTTAGGATCAGAGCCATATGAATGTGTAGATTGCAATCACAAGGAATCCACCAGAGAATTAAGCTTTATCATTGGTCTCATTTTTCAGTATTATTCCTCAAAGCCTTTTTAGTGGCTGTAATTTTAAACTTTAGAAGCTTCCTGAAACAGCCGACTTCTCAGAACCTTTCTAAGAAATCCTTGCTATGCTGGGTACCTCTGTGCCTTAGAATTGTTTTATTTTTAGCATGATTTGTAAACACTGTCAGATTCTTTTTGAATTCCTCTAGGAAACCATAAAAAGAAAGGAAATTGAGTTGATGTGTTAAAATAGAAGCTGAGCTGCCCCCCCATACCAAAGGTGCTTTCTCTGAATCAAATGTTTGCTGCAATTATCTCCTACTAACTTTTACTGTAGGTCTAGTGTGCTTTGAAGCTTCGTATCAGTTGCCAGATCTCTCCCTGTTATATGAGAAATGACACAGCTTTATTTATTTCTTCTCACTATTGCAGCCAAAACTTTCTTCTAGGTTGGTTAATAGGTCTGCCTGTTAGAAAGCCTCCTTCACACTTCTGCTCCTCCATAACTTAAGATGACTTCTGTACAAGACACCCACATCTGCTTTATAGAATTCCGTAGAGTTCACCTACTTGATGTAGGTACTACATCAGGCACTACTCTTTTATACTCCTATGAATAATGGGCGAGAGGCAAGCTTCCCAGTCTCAAGCAAGGAGAAATCCTGTCCTGCATGGTCTACATGTAACTCTTTCAAATAAACTGCTAGAATGACAGACCCTTTTCTCTTGGGCCCTTTTATGAGACTGCTCTAGAGCTAGTATACCACTCTGCTGGCCATAGCTCTCTCTGCCCAAGAGAGAACAGGTATTTGAATAACCCTAGAATTAGGTAAGAACTTTTAGGTAACAAAAATTTTAATCCAGAGACACAGTGAAGATGGAAAGGGCCAACTGTGTTTGACTGGGGTTTTGCTTATTTATTTATTTTCTAGGACATATATAATTGTAGATATTTCCTTTAAAAATTAAGCATTCTTTTAGAATATTTTCAGTTTTTCCTGTGACTAGATGGTTTGTTGGCTAGAACACCAGATCCTTTCTTGATCTCAGTGCCTCCATGTGAAAGAGGAGGAAAAAACCAAATGTTTATGAAGAGATCCTGGTCTTTCTGGTATGTGTTTTTTGTTTTGTTTGGTATTAGGGATTGGACTCAGGACCTTACACTTGCCAGAGAAGCATGGCTCCACTGACCTACATCTCTGCCCCAAATCCTAGCTCTTCTGGAGATCATCTTCTTACCTTCAGAAGGTAATAGTCAAGCTACAATGCTGTAAAGAGCTTTAGAATCAACCTTATTAAAGATTTGAATTCCCCACTTAGCCAATTCCAGCTGTGTGGTTTTCATGAAGAAAGTTTACTTGGGCCAGGGATTTAGCACAGTGGTTCCATCGCCAGGTTCTGGTGCCTGCCTTGCAAGTGCAAGGGCCGTGTTTCGATCCCTAGTAACCACACACAATGCTGGGCAGTGCTGGGCATGGTGGCTCACGCCTGTAATCCCAGCACTCCAGATTAGGAGGCAGGAGGATTGCTGTGAGTTCAAGGGTGAGCTCAGGGCCAGTCTGACCTACAAAAGCAAGACCCTGCCAGTCTCAAAAAAAGAAAGAAAGAAAAAAGTATACTTGTTGGGACCAAGGATTTAGCTCAGTGGATCCAGCGCCTGCCTTGCAAGCACAAGGTTCCTAGCTTGATCCCTGATAACCACATACCACAGTGCCAGGTATGGTGGCTCACATCTATAACCCCAGCACTTGGGAGGCAGAGGCAGGAAGATTGCTAGGAATTTGAGGCTCACCTGGGCTACATAGTGAGTTCAGGACCAGCCTCAACTACAAAGCGAGACCTTTTCTCAAAAAAAAGAAGAAAAAAGTTTACTTGCTTTCTCTGAAGTTGAATTTGGATCCTTGTGCTTGCAAGGTAGATGCAGTATCACTTGCTCTAAATTCCCAACTTTCTTTCAAGTTTGTTTCCTTTTCTTTTAAGAAGGGTTAGTGATATTAGTTTGTAGGGGTTTTCTATTAGAGATGGCACACAAAACACCTTGGGCAGGAGCATGCTAGGTACTCTGTAGATAATAGTTTAATCAAATCAGCCTCTAGTGGTGAACTCTTAACATCTGAAGCGGTGGTTCAGATTAATATCCTTCTAAATGTCTTTCTATGCTCTCCACTCTTTTCCTTCATATCTCTCTCTCTCTTTCTCTCTCTCTCTCTCTCTTCCCATGTGTATGTGTGTGTGTGTGTGTATGTGTGTGTGTGTGTGTGTGTATGTGTATGTGTGTGTGTATTTTGAACTCTGGCACTCATTCATGCCCTGTTGCTGAGTACTTTACTGCTGAGCTATAGCTGCAGCTCCCTCATTCTTCTGGGTGTTTTGTTTTGTTTTGTTTTGAGACAGGGTCTCGCTTTGTAGTTCAGGCTGGCCCTGAGCTCAGCCTTAACCTCACATCATAGCAGTCCTCCTCCTCTCCTCTCGAGTGCTGGGATTACAGGCATGAGCCACCATGCCCAGCACTGTGGTATGTGGTACTGGTTGCTGCTGGGCCTGAGTCTGCATGCCCAGTATTGTATGTGGTTATCAGAGGATCGAACCCAGGTCCTTGCGCTTGCAAGACAGGCCCCGGAATCACTGAGCTAAATCCCCGGCCAATCTTTGAACAGTTTTATTAAAGTATAATTAAGATATTTTAAGTTGTGTATATTTAAAGCATGCAGTTTTATGGATTTTTGCCGTAATCTGTGTACTTTTTGAACCCATCATCACATTTGAGGTAGTGAACATAACCTTCACAGCCAAGTTTTTTTGTGTTTCTTTGTCATTCATTCTTATTGAACCCTCTCAATACCCAGGCAACCATGATTTGCTTTATATCACTGTAGATTACTTTATATTTTCTAGAATTTTGTATAAATGAAATTTGACAGTATGATCTCTGTACTTTGCATAACAACTTAGCATTCATCCATGCTGTGAAGTGATTTAATAATTTGTTCTTTTATTTCTGGGTAGTACTCATTGTATGGATAATCCACAATTTTTTGGATTTTTTCCAGTGTTTAACTGTTATGAATAAAACTTCTATGAAAATTCAAGTGTAAGTCTTTGTGTGACATACGCTTTCAGTTTTCTTGGGTAAATACCTGGGAGTGATAGCTAGGTCATTTGGTAAGGCCTTTTAACTTTTAAGGAAATGTGCAACTGCTTCCCAGAGTACTAGATGTATCATCTTACATTCTCAAAGCAGTATTTGAAACCAAGCATGATGTAATTTCAGCACTATAGGAGGCTGAGACAGGAGAATTGTAAGTTTAATCCTTACCCAGGCAATTTAGTGGCAGATTGAGACTTTATTTCAAAATAAAAAAAAAAAAGTCTGAGGATGTGACTCAGTGCAAAGGCCCTGGATTTGATATGCATGTAGTTCTGAGTAATTTTATCACACTTGTAGTTTCGTGTAGCTGCTACTAAAATTGATATGCATAACTATTCCATCACTATAATTATACCTCATAGTATGCTTTTAGAATCTTCCCTATCCCCTTCTGCTTCTGTATCTGAACTCTAGGGACCATTAATCTGTTCTTCATCCTTTTAATTACATTATTTCAGTAACTTTATGTGAGTGGAGTCATACTGTGTGTAATCTTTTGAAACTGGCTTTTTCACTGAACATGATTTCCTCGTAGCCCATCTAGTTTGTTGCATGTATGACTTGTTTGTTCCTTTTTACTGCTTAGTAGTACTCGATACCGATTTTCCAGGTTCTTTAGTCATTCACTTGTGGAAGGACAGTGGGTTATTTCTTTATGTCAGTAATGCTGCTGTGAGCATTTGATATAGGAAGTTTTTATTTCTGTATGATAAAGCCTAAGAATTCAGTAGCTAGGTCAGAAGTGGATTTTTGTTTGTTTGTTTTGAGATGAGATTTACGTAGTTTAGGCTGACTCAAACTTGTAATGATTCTCCTGACTCAGCCTCCTAAGTGCTGCCGTGTGCCACCCCACTCAACTTATGATTATATACTTAAGTGTAGAAGAAACTGCCAAGCTGTTTTCTATAGGAGCCATGTGATTTTTACATTCTCATCACAGTGTATGTGTGGTTCAGTTTTTCCACATCCTTATCAATAAGATGTATAGCAATAGCTCATTGTTGTCCCAATTTTCAGTGTCCTGATGGCTTATGATACTGAGTAACTTTACATGTGCTTATTTTCCATCCATATGTCCTTTTTATTGAAATGTCTGCCCATATCTTTTTCCCATTTTTCTTACTGTTATGTTTTGAGGGTTCCTTATATAGTCTAGATATTAGTCATTTGGCAGATAGTTTGCAAATATATTTTCCCAGTGTTATAGTTTGCTTTTTATCCTCTTACCTGTTTCCCTGTGTCCTCCCACCCCTGCACCATCCCCTTCATTTGTGTGCATGCACAAGGTTCAAAAAATTGAACCCAGTGCTTTGGTGCTGAGCTGTATCTTCTGCCTTGTCTTTTGAAGACAGAGTCTTGTTAAGTTGCTCAGGCGATCCTCCTGTCTCAGCCACCCAAAGTGCTGAGATTGCAGGCATGTACTACCATGCCCAGCTATGCATTGATTTTAGCATTGAGTCTTAGAACTTCACTTAGTGATAAGTTTTAAAGATTTTCTTTCTCCCTCCCCTTCAACTTGTATGGGCTTATGTTTTATGTCTAAGTATTATCTGTTATAAAAGGCTATCCTTTCTTCTCTGACCTAAGATCAGGAAAAAAGATTCCTGCCACTTTCTCCTTTTTAAATTGTTCTAGCTGTTGTAAATTTGTTGCCTTTCCATACAGATTTTATAAGAAGCTTGTCTTTGTGTACAGAATCCTTTCTGAATAACAGTTACATTAACCCTGAAGATCTGGGGCCAGAACTCAACTCAGTGGTTCCAGCGCCTGCCTGGCAAGTGCAAGGTCCCAAGTTCAATCTCCAGTACTGCAAAGAAACCAAAACCAAGTCAAACAAAACAAAACAAAAAAATCCAAAAACCTGAACATATGTATGGGGATAACAGACATCCTATCTCCACAATTTGTCTTTCAGTTCATTAACATGGTAAATCTCCTCAATTATCTAGGTTATTTTTAATTAATTTCACAAGCAACTCATATAATTTTCATTATAAAAATTCCACAAATGTTTTATTAGACTTATACCTAAGTATTTAATTTTCTTTATTTAAGTGGTGTTGTTTTCAATATCAGTTTCCATGTGATTGTCAATATCTTAAGAGCTCTTTAATGAAGAACTGTGGTTGGAGTACTCTGAGGTTGTTTTTTTTTTTTCCTTAAGGTTTTTTGAGACAGGTCGTGCTTTGTAGTTCAGGCTGGCCCTGAGCTCAGCCTCAAATGTACATCATAGCAATCCTCCTCCTCTGCCTCCCGAGTGCTGGGATTACAGGCGTGAGCCACCACGCCCGGCACTGTGATATGTGGTACTGATTGCTGCTGGGCGTGAGTCTCAATGCCCAGTATTGTATGTGGTTACCGAGGATCGAACCCGGGACCTTGTGCTTGCAAGACAGGCACCAGAATCCTGAGCTAAATCCCCGGTCCATGGATTACTCTTAGGTTTTTGTATTCATAGAAAAAGAGGATCACTTGGAAAATGTAGCTCGAATGTCAAGCCTTTAAAAACTGGATATGGAGCCGGGGAGTTAGCTCAGTGGTTCTGGCACCTGTCTTGCAAGCCCAAGGACCCAGGTTCAATTCCCCCAGCAACCACATACAATACTGGGCGTGGAGACTCACGCCCAGCAGCAACCAGTACCACGTACCACAGTGCCGGGCGTGGTGGCTCACACCTGTAATCCCAGCACTCAGGAGGAAGAGGCAGGAGGATTGCTGTCATGTGAATTTGAGGCTGAGCTTGGAGCCAATCTGAACCATAAAGTGAGACCCTGTCTCAAAAAACCTAAAAAAAACCCCTGGATATGGGAAATATTTTAAAAATAAATAAAATAAGAGGTTGGGGAAACATGTATGGCAATAGTGTAGTCACAAAAACAGATGGAGTTGGATTCAAATACTGCCCTGGCGCTAAATAGTTTTGTGTCCTTGGCATTTAATCTCTCTGAGCCTGTTTTCTCAAATGTTAAAAAAAAAAAAGAGGATTCTGGGTGAAGTTTAAGGCCTTCCTGGGCAATGTAGTGTGTTTCCCCAGCCTAAACTACATGCCAAGACCTTGTTGAGAGGCGGTGGATGGGAGAGAGAGAGGAAGAGGGAGAGCAGACAGAGAGAGAGAGAGAGAGACTGATGTCTTCTGTGAAAGTCTTTTGTAAAACTTAAAGCAATGTTATATGTAAATACTCTGCACTTAACAGATTTTACTGTATCTTAGCCTCTGGCCACAGTTGGGGAAACATCACACACACACACACTCTGGCTCTGTCTGTCTCTGTCTCTGTCTCTGTCTCTCTCTCTCTCTCTCTCTCTGTCACTCACTTACTCATTCATATGTATTTTTGGCTTTTTTCTGTTCATTCATTTGAGGGCAAGGTAGTGCTAGTTAAGTTCTAAATAACCTGGAGCAGACATGCATCAGAGAAGTTTCTCTTCCTGAGTTTCATTTGGTCTTTTTTACCTGCTCATCAAGTGGATGAGCTGGATGTTGCTGATGAGAAAATATGTAAGAGTTGAAGGGGATATGTACAGATTTAGAGGAAGGGAGTCATGTGGGAATATGTAATTAATTTTTATACTTTCCCCAGTAAACCATCGACCCTTTTTATGATGTCATGAGGGATTCCTTAATTTTGCAGCTGCTTCCTGATTACGTCAGAGAGAAGCCTCTCACCCCACAGCCTGGAGCTGCACTCATATAAGAATTGGAAACAAATGAAGTGCTGAATATCTAATGGCTTCCACAGGGAGAGTCAGTTCAGACTTCCCAGGCCTTCTCCTACAAGGTCTTCCTCAAATATTTCTGACCCCCTAAAGTGTCTTTGCTCTAGAAAGACAATACTTGGCCTAGAGCCAAGTGGGTAGAAGCTTGGGGACCCCTTTATACATACCTCCCAGTCTCCAGGTGTTCTGCAACCCAATTTCTCTCTCTTTTCTAGATCTTTTTGGTGGCTGTTACTGCTCTTGAGTCCTCATGACCTTCTGAATTTGCTGAGAGTATCAGTGAGAATCCTTGACTGTTGCAGTCATCCCTTCACTGACACCCTACCAACATAACCATTATCTTCTCTTCATCCTCTTTCTGCAGCACTTTTCATGTTTGTACATTTCTTTCTATTCTCTCTCGTACCACACACACAAGAAAGATGTTTTATTCATTTGACATTTTAACATTTATGAAGTGTTCTACATATAATTTATCTTAATTAAAATAAATTAATCTCCTCTTAGCTTTCCAACTGATCTCCTTCCTTGTTACCTTTTTCCAGCTACCTTAATCTGTTTTAAATGTTTTAATTAGATTAATGTTCATAAAGTACTGTTATTTCATTCAGAAACACTGGGTATCTCCTTATTATCTACTGAATCAAGTTGAAGTTCCTTGTTCAGCATTGAAGACCCTGCACTTTGTGGTCTGCAGAATTAGTGCTTTGTGCACATGCCTCCTGTTACATACAATCCCTCCTACTGACATTGTTCATTTTTTGGTTTTTTGAGACAGTCTCTCTCTGTAGTTCAGCCTGGTCCTGAACTCACTTGGAGCCTAAGCTAGCCTTGAACCCAAAGCAGTCCTCCTGCCTCTGCCTCCCAAGTGCTGGAATTATAGGCGTGTGCCACCAAGCCTGGCCAGTGTTCACTTCTTGTGGCCCAGCTCAGAAAAGATCTCTTTTATGAAACGTTCTCTGATAGATATTAGTTGAAATGAATTAATTTCCTTTTGGGGACAGAACACATCTTGTCCCTCTCTTCCTTATGCCATGTAATATATTCTCTTGAATTACATTTATGGGATACACATACATACATTCTTCTGTTTTCCTTATTAGATGATGATGATGATGATGATGATGATGATGATGATGATTGTGTGTATGTGTGGTACTGGAGATCTAACTCAAGACCTTTTGCTTGCCGGTCAGGTGCATTATCACTGAATTACATCCCCAGCCCTACATTATTATCTTTTCAGGACAAACTCCTATTTTCCTTTCTAAATTCTATAATTGGACATCAAAATAGATATTTTTGGAATTAATGGGAGAGGTCACTCTGCTAAATTGGGCTTTTCTTTGCCCCTCATATCTCATCATTTTTGGAAAAGCTCTAGAAGAAAACAAAATTTCATAATCCTGGAAAATCCAAGAGGTTCAGCAGGTATGACAGTGACAGTTATTAAGGAGGAACTGTTACTTGCTGCATTCCTCTGTCTGTTCTTGGCTATTCTCTATTCAAAGAGAGAGTGTGTTTTATCTTATATTTAGTCAGCCTTGCTGTTCCACCATGATGCATGAATATTTTGCTTGGTTATAGTGGTGCTTGAGTCAGTGCATTCACTTAGCTCCTCAGGGAATAAATGCTACCCAGAGGGCATGGACATCTCTACTTCTACTCTGAGATATTTTTTCCTCTCTAGTTTCTGTAAAATAGGTGCCTCCTTCCACCTTCTTTTCTGCCAGCAGCTGCCACAGGGGACTCTGTGGCTCAAGCTGCAACAGCCAGGAGATGTTCTCACTGCCCACTTCCTGTAGACGAGGAGTTTGGGGTGGGCCGCTGAGGAACTGTGCCAGCCCTGCATTTGACTGGTGACTGACTCACGCAAGAAGCAGCTTTCTGTCTGAAAGATAAGAGTCAACAAATGGCCCCCAGGTGGTGTTGGTTTGGAACTGACTGACCATGCGTTTCCTCTCTTTGAGGAGATGGTGGGAAGAGAATTGGTGCGTAAGTGGTCTTGTCTGCGTTCTTCTCCAGGTATTAGTGAGGCAGCCATACAGATAGTTTTTTTATGCTAGAATGGCTAGTAGACCCTAGTGTTCTCTGAAGCCCTCCCATTGCTGTCAGTGTACCAGAATTATGTGTCACTCACCCATGTCTTCCCTTCATTATTCTTTTCATCCTGTCTCCAGGAAGCTGGCTGTGTACACCAAGGAAACTGCTAGTTCATTGCTGCCAGCTTTTCTGTAACCAACTAAACACCATCCCACTGGCGTAGATTTTCTCCAGATCTCTCTCTTTTACAAAATGTGGTACTCTGTCTCAGGAATTGATCGGAAGCAGTGGTTCTGAATCATTGTCCCTTGGCTGGGTTTAGAAGTCCAGGCAGGTGGGCCTGCCTCCCTTCCCCTCCCTTCCTCCCACTCAGCCCCTCCTGCCTCACTCCCATTTCCTGCAGGAGGATGCCTTGCCATCCTGGAGCCGTCAGGCACAGCTTTGCTTTGGCAGCACCATTGCACACACACTGGTGGGAGAGGGGACGTGTTTATCACTTTTCCTGGAGATTATCTGTTTAAGCACTTCTCTGACAGTTACAATAACAAGGGCAGTGTGTTGTGTTTCCCAGCAGAAGGACACTTGCTGTTGAAAGATGTATAGCACTAATTAGAAATACATAACATCCGGCCACATGGCAGCCTTCTCCTGGCCGCTCCATTTCCTGATTTCATACAACTTTGACGACAGTTGGTTTATGTTTTCCATGAATATGTTCTCAGGAAAATGAGAAAGTCTCCCTGTTACATAGGAATGGGAATATTTCTGCTTGAGCAGGTATTTGGCCAAAAGAATATTTGGAGCTGTGGTCAATTGCCCACAAGCAAACACAAGTTCCCTCAGGTGACTTTCCTAGTAAGAAATATTTCAGTCTGACTTTCCTTAGCTAGAACCATCCCCTAAAACCCTTGAGCAAGCCTGCTTTTAGAAAGAAGGGGAAAGGCTATTTCACAATGTTAATGAGTTCTTCAGCTCATGTCAGGCTCCTGCTATCTGACAAAAAGCCAGAGGAACCTAGGCAAATACCAAGGCAAACAATGCCTTTTCCTCCCCACCCCACCCCACATCATTTGTTGGCCTGGTCCAGCCCACCTGGAGAGTGTTCATCAGACTAGTGTCCATTTCTTAAGTGTAGCCCCAAAGTAGGGGAAGCAGACGAACCTAGGGACCCTAGGCCTGTTTTCCCACCCATTTAAATAAGGGTAATGTACTCGAGGAGAGGTATGTTATGACCTGAAGCCTATGTGAGACTAAGAGCGTCCATTGGAGATACTAGCAAGTAACATGTTATTTCATTTCATGCACTGGATTCAAATTGCAGTGGTTACTTGGGTAATAATGGTTTTTCTCCAGCCTATTGAAAGGCCCTCTAGTTGCGAGACCATGAAATATTTGTACCTATGTTCTTTACAGTATCTACCACATCACAGATGCTCAGTATGTTATCATACCAACAACCTATGGAGTAGAACATATCTTCTAAAAAGTGCTAATCATGAAGAGCAGTCTCGAGGGGGACTTCTAGTTGCTGCCCTAAGAGGTGGTTGAGCCCTTCCAGGCAATACACCAAAGAGGTCCTTTCTGTTGTTATCCTACCTGTACCATATCTTATAAGAGCCAATCTGGACTCACCAGAGGCCATAGATACCATTGCCCTTAATGGTTCGTTCTCCCCTCTGAGCCCTAGTCCCTCATCTTGAACTCTGAGAGAGTCTAGTCTGAGATTACTGTTTGTTATAATAAAATGAGGGCTGAGATTTAGTTCAGTGGTTCCAGCATCGGTCTGCAAGCACCAGGTCCCAAATTCAATCCCTGGTACCACAAACCACAGTGCTGGATGTGGTGGCTCATGCCTGTATTCCAGCCCTTGGGAGACAGAAGCAGGAGAATTGCTGTGAATGTGAGGCTAGACTGGGTTGCATAGTGAATTCAGGGCCAGCCTGAACTACAAAGTGAGACCCTATCTCAAAAATAAAGAATAGAAATGAGCTTGGTGAGAGTTATCTCCCTCTGCCAGCTCTCACTATGCAGGCTGTTGAGAATGTCTTGGCATATCCAGTCTCTTGGGGCAAAGACCTCTGTCTCATCCATTACAGCCTTCTGTGTGCAGGTAACTTCTGCTTCAGCTGCCAGTTAATGTTTAGTCAGCCTATCAGCTACCAGGATGTAGCCTCCACTTGATGCATCCATGTTCCACTTTCCTGGACCTACTCCTTCATTCTAGGCTCTGTTACTAATTAGAGGCAGGCTGCTGGCAGGGTTTGGCGGGGGTTTGGTTCACGCTGGGGTGGAATTGACAGTAATGCTGCCTATGGTGGGTAGAGGAAGAGAAGTTGGCAAACTTACGTGTCTTCCTTCCCCTGCTTGTATCCCCCCTCTTCATTCTTGGATGCTTGTTTTCATTTTGTCTAGCAGAGGTTTATGGCCTTACCTGGAAACAGCTGTGAGTTCTGATCCATTCTGGTTCATAAATTGTCACTTACTGCCTGCAACAGTTGACTTGGAAAGTGACAGGGTAACATTTTGTACCAGTGGGCATTTGGGAGGATAGCCAAAAGCCACATGGAAGTACTGGTCCACTGTTACTTATATGTTGGGTTCTTTGGAGCAGCATTCTGTTCCTTACTTCCATGACTTTGAAAGCATTGAGCCAAGCTTTATGTGTCATACAAAGACTGTTAGGAATAGCTGTGATGGTGTAACAACTCTAATTAGGCCCTTTGACAAGACTAGCAGGCTGATAGGTTAAAATACAGGCAGGGACTGAGATCAGACCTGTGACTAATTATACTTTTAATACTTGGAGATTCTGAGCTCTTCCATACTACAGAAGGTATTAACAGATTAACTGCTGCGAGAGCTTGTGAGTTTGTTCTCTGTGTCCGTCTTCTGTGGGTATTGGATGTCTATTCTCCTGAGGCTACAGGTTGAACTCCTGCCTTCTCTTTCACCATGTCCTCTTTAGCCTGTATGAAATGGTACTAAGGAGGGCACTGACAATGAGTAGATATAGAGAGGAATATGAGATATTACCAGCCCCCATCAAAGACTAACTCTGTCTCCTGGCAGAATCACTCCTGATTCACTGCCGGAAAGAAGTTAGCCAGGCCGAAAAGTAAGGGAAAGAGGGTGCTGGTATTGGGAACCAGATTTATACTTTATCCATAGGAAAAAATAAAAACATTGAATAAGTAAATACATATTATGTGCCAAGCACTGTTATATGTAAAATTAACTCATTTAGTAAAAAGTAGGTTCTGAAGCTGGAGATTTAGCTCAGTGGTTCCATCGAGTGCCTGCCTTGCAAGTTCAAGGGCCCGGGTTCGATCCTCAGTAACCACATACAACAATGCTGGGAGTGGAGACTTACGCCCACCAGCAATCAGAACCACATACCACAGTGCTTGGCATGGTGGTGGCTCAAGCCTGTGATCCCAGCATTTGGGAGGTACAGGCAGGAGGATTGCTGTGAATTCAAGGCTGAGCTCAGGGCCAGCTTGAACTACAAAAGCAAGACCTTGTCTAAAAAAAAAAGTTCTCTCTGTCACATGTATGGTGTTAAAAGGAGTATAAAGGAGATAGACATAGAACCAAAAGTTGATCATTTAAAAAATTTCTTCCTTGTTCTCTTCCTTTTCTTCTTCTCTTGCTTCTTTCGTCCTTCTTTTTTCTACAAGATAATTTTAAAACCTGGTGGTTGTTCTCCTGCTTTCTGTTACTGTACCTTTACATTATCAGTAGCCAACTGAAGGCAGAGATCCTGCATCTCTGGCTCACATTATTCACCTTGAAGTAATGGGTCCTGGGGAAGCATTGCAAAACATACACAGGTGATGGTTATGGGTATTGTCAAGTGCTTGTCTGTATGCTGCGGATGCTGGTAAGTGCTTCACTTACATTATCTTCATTTGCCTTGTAATCCCACATTGAGAGAGGGATGTCACTGCCCATAGTGAGATAAAGAAAAGGAAGTTTGGAGACACGGCCAAAGAGCCATCTGTCCTAAGGTACAGATTTAGCTCTCAGCCTCCAAATCACTGATCAGGGTTCCTTTGCCTCTCCACAGACTGCTTTTCAGAGGAATGTCGCTCTGTGATCCAGGAGCAAGCTGCAGCCCTTGGTCTTGCCATGTTTTCTCTCCTGGTGCGACGCTGCACCTGCCTACTTAAGGAGTCTGCCAAAGGTAAGCAAGAGGGCCTTTTAGCTGGCATGCTTTCCAGCTGCCCAGCCTTATCGAGGAAGTCTCAGAGTGCTGAGCTTCCTCCTCAGTGTTGTCTTCCTCTACTTTACAGTCTTCCACCGCCTGATATCCACCTCTTCCTTTTGCCACCTTAACTAGATGTCTCGGGCCCTCTGTATACCTTGTGGATCAGTTTCCTCTTTGTTTTTTTCTCTTTTAGTAGCTAGGAGCTGTACTTAAGAAATGTTTGTTTGCTTTTTTTTTTTTTTTTGTGGTAGTGGTACTGGGGTTCAAATGAGTTTCATTTTTTGTTCATAATTGATGTTTTATCTTATCTCTGTGTTCCTCTTCAGTATCTGGTGGATGCTATGGGTCAGCCATCTTGAGAGGCTCACTGCACCAGAGCAGGCACTATTTTTAGCTTTGGGTTGAGGTTTTATGTTATGTCCTTGAAGATGCCCTTAGATTTCTAGCCTAATTGCTGTAATTTTGTAAAATAAGCACAACTGGGACACACACACATACATACTTGTTGTCCTGAACCATTTAATTTTAAATTGCATATGTGATACTCTAAAATATTTGACTTTAGGGCTGGGGATTTAGCTCAGTGGTTCCGGTGCCTGTCTTACAAGTGCAAGGACCCGGGTTCGATCCCCAGTAACCACATACAATACTGGGCGTGGAGACTCACGCTTAGCAGCAATCAGTACCACATACCACAGTGCCAGGCGTGGTGGCTCACGCCTGTAATCCCAGCACTCGGGAGGCAGAGGCAGGAGGATTGCTGTGATGTGAGTTTGAGGCTGAGCTCAGGGCCAGCCTGAACTACAAAGTGAAACCCTGTCTCAAAAAGAAAAAAAATTTGACTTTAAAATATTTGATAAGTCCTAATAAGTCCTAATAAGGTCCTTCTCTTAATCATTATCAAAATCATGAAATTAATGTTGACATAATACTATTCTTGAATCTACAGGCTTTATTCAGTTTGTATAAGACATGCTGATTGATTGATTGTACTGAGGATTGAAGCCAGGCTTTGCAGTGAGCAACATCCTCAGCCCTTTTTAAATTTTTCATTTTGAGACAGGGTCTTACTAAGTTGTCCCAGTTGTACTTAAATTTGCAGGCTTCTTGCCTCAGCCTCCCAGAGTGCTCAGATTACAGGCATGCATCATTTCACCTTGCTGTAATAATCTTCCCCTCTCCTCCCATGTGGTTCTGAGGTTTGGACCCAAGGCCTCATGCATGCTAGGCGAGTATTCTGCTAGTGAGCTATACTTCCAGTCCTATCTAATAGTATTCCTTATATTAAGCAAGAGGGTATTTTTTTTTCTGCTCAGATCCAATTTAGGATGAAACATCATATTCGGATACCATATATCTTTAATCTTTAAATTCGGAATGATTTTCGGTTTTTCTTTGTCCCTCATCTCCTTGACAGTTTTGAGAGTAAAGGCCATTTATTTTACAGAATGTTCTATAGTTTGGGTTTCTCTGATCTTTCTTTGGGATTAAATTCAGGTTTTACAATTTTGGCAGGAACTCTGTGCTGAAGGGCAGGTGAAAGGGTGGGCAATAGGCCTAGTAGAGACTTCTCCCAGGCTGCAGGTAAAACAGAAATGCCATCTCCCTGGGCAGACCCAGTGCACTGGTTCTCTCTTTGTCCTGCTTTTCAGAATCCTCTTAGTTGCTGACACTTGTCCTCGCTTCTGCGCCCAGCTTTCCTGTGGACTTGGTCTCCCTTCCCTAAGAGCTTGCTGCCGTCCCAGCGCCCCTGGCCTCACTTGGGGGCCACAACAGACATAGGCCCAGTTCTCACCCTTTGCCTCTGCAGCTCAGCAGTCCTCTCCTGAGGACCCAGATGACCAAGACGACATCAAGGTGTCTTCCTTCATCCCAGACCTGAAAGAACTGCTCCCCAGTGTGAAAGTATGGTCAGATTGGATGCTTGGCTACCCGGACACCTGGAATCCTCCACCCACATCTCTGGATCTGCCTTCACAGTGAGTTGACCTGCCTGTTCCTCCTATGCTACTGACCTTGGCCTACCTATACTCCTGCAACTCCTTTTCCTCTCCTGTTCTTCACTTCCTCCTATCCACATTCTACGTGTTTCCAAATTCCCTCATTTGAATTTTGTTTTTCCCTTTTTGAACACCTTGTCAGCTGATGTTTTACATTATTTTGGCGTACTTGCTAGTCCTCCTGTGCTCCTTGACCTCTCTCTCTTCCTGCTCTATAGTGTGTTGTCTGTTATGTTCTCTGTCTTATTTTTGCTGTTATCATTCTTTATGTTCTCATATTCACCATCTCTGCACCTGCGTCTGAAGTCTGAATGTTTGTCAGTGAGTGCATGAGACACTTTGTCTCTTTAACTCCCTGTTAATTTTTCTCCGTATCTTTCAGTCTGCTTGTGCTTTTTTCTGTATTCAGTCTCCCTGCCTCCTCTCATGGCATTTAGTTTGTGAGAGGCAGTGTGTGCACGTCCCTCCTCATTCACTCATTCCCTGTCTTCTTACCTTGCCTGCCTCCTTCCCCGTCAGTCAGTGTTCATTGGGGCAGGGTGTAATGGCCTGAGAGTTTGTGCATCTGCCTGGATGGTCTATGTAGATCTGTTTGTATGGCTATTTTTTGTTCATAAGTAGTGGGAAATCATAATGAAATTTGCCATCCTAACTATTTTTGTGTTTATAATTCACTGGTATAAATTACATTCACAGAGTAGTACAACCAGGTGTGGCTCTTCTGAGTCTGGATCTAGATTGTATCTGACTTTGCTTGTCTGGTTCCATTGTTTGTGAGCCTTTTTGTTCTAATGTGTATCTGTGCTAAGTATGAAGGTCTATGTGTTTATACCTCTGCAGGGTTCTCTATCTTACCTTTCATTTGTCTGTCTATGGCTGCTTGTGTACAAGGTATGATCAGAATATGCAGTGAAAGTTTAAATTTATAAGAAAAGACATGTTGGCATTAATCTCCTTCAGAATACTCCCTCTTTGAACACAACACATCATTCTCTCCACTTTCTGAAGCAGTTCTAGAAGTCCTCTTTTGTCAATATCTTTAAGAGATATGATTGAAAAATTACATTAAGGCCTGGGAATTTAGCTCAGTGGTTCCAGTACCTGCCTTGCAAGCTCAAGGTCCTGGGTTCAGTAGCTGGGAACTACATACAACAATGCCAGGTGAGGTGACTCATGCCCACCAGCAATCTGTACTATACCCAAATGCTGGGTGTGGTGGCTCAAGCCTATAATCCTAGCACTCAGGAGGCAAAGACAAGAGGATTGCTGAGTTTGAGGATGAGCTCAAGGCCAGCCTGAACTACAAAGCAAGACCCTATGTCAAAAACAAAAACAAAACATTAAATATTGCTACTGAGTCCCATCCAACTGAGAGGCAGGCTTGAGCAATAATTACAGTATATATCCACTTTATTCACTGGATCTAATACTGTATGTGACCTTTGGCTCTTCTCCAAAGTCAGAATAGCTATGAAAGGTAAACTGTTTAGATCCATTCATGACTTTGAGGCAGCCATGATAGTACAACTAAAAATACCCACAAACAAAGATTTTGACTTTTAGTGTCTAAAAAAACACCGAAATACTATATTTTATGATCATGCTTCATGTATATGTCCATGTAGGCCATCTGTTACCACATGTGGTGTATCCATTTATGTTACAGTCCTATCTGGACCTATCTCCTTTTGGTTCTATGTCTTGTATATTTCTGTATATTCTATCTCTCTGCAAGGTTCATGTCTCTCCATTGGGCTCTATTTCAGTGTCTGGGTGTATGTAAGGCTGTGTCTTTGATCCCACCTCAGCCTTCATGTTGACTATTTATTGTGAGAATATAATATTTGTGTATGTTCCTGAATGCCTGTGTCTATGTCCATGTTTGTCAGTAATCATGTCAGCTACTGTGTGTGTCAGTTTGATTGTCTCTGTGTGTCAGTCTGGATCTATATTTGAGAGGGATTTTGTGTATGTGAGACTGCCTATCTGCCTGTCTCTGTTGTCTGCCTTTACTATGTATTTGTATATCTATATCATAGGAGTGGGCTCAGTAAACTACAGCCCACTCCTAAAATGTTATATATTTTTAAATGGTTGAGAAAAACAAAAAAAAATACCATTCCATGACTTGTGAAAATTATATGAAAGTCAGATTGTATTGTCTGGTAAATTAGATGGGAACACAGGCATGCTTATTTGTTTATAGTTGGTCTGTGGCTGGTTTCACACTAGAATGGCAGAGTTGAGATGTTGCCACAGAGAACGTATAACCTACAAAGCCTAAAATATTGACTCATCTACTAATCTACAGAAGAGGCTTACTGACTTCTTATCTTGGACCCATTTTCTCCGTGTGTTCAGTTTGGGCTCTAGTGCCTGTATATAGGCTGTGCACACAGGCTGTATCTCTGCTAGCGGTGCTGACTACCTGTCTCTATTCCATCTGTTCCCTCTCATCTCTACCCCTCTGTCACTGCTTTTCTCTTTGCTGTGATGCCTTCTGTTTCTCCTCTCTCTCTTCCTCTACTTCTCAAACACACATTCTCTGCTTTGTAGTCTCCAGTAAATATGTGCACTGAAAATTTCTTCAGATTCAGTGTAGAGGGTACATGGTGTTTCAAAGCAGACATTCATACCCAATACCTTATGATTCATCATGAAAGCTCTTCTCTGGAAGTGGTAGAATACCAGAAGATAAAGTATGGAGACCTTGGGGCTGATAGAGAGTGAGGAGAGGAATTTTTCTGGGTTAGTGACCAACTGTGTATATCTCCTAGACTCATGGGTGACCCACAGGAAAGGCTGCCACAGAGCTTTCTGGTCAGAAGTTACTGATTTTTCTATCTGGGCTATGTAGTCTTAATTCTTCATTTTTTTCCTTCCAGACTTTTTCCATCACCCCAAAGGGTACTCCTAGGCTGTTATTCCCACTCTCCCCAGTTCTAGCTCTATAATTGTGTAGATAGTGCTCACAGAATTGGACAGTTAGATCCCTCCTGTGAGCCCCCTCCCACCACAACATTTTCCAAATGCACTCCAAGCTGAGGCCCCGTGAGCTGGGATGGAGCCATGCAAAGACACTGATAGACCTGCTGGCTAGAGGACAGTTGTTTCCCAGCAGTGATGTCCAAAGAGTTAACATGTGCAGCCTCAAGCTTCCCGGGTTGTGAATCTGTTATATGGCCTAGGCACTGGAATATTGGAAAGAAAATGCTAGGCAAAGGCTCTGCTCTCCAAGTATCTAAGACCTTGCTTCCGAGCATGTGCAGGAGCCATAGTTGTCCCTCCTTCCTCTTAGAGAAGCAGAACATCTGTCCCTGGAGGTCGGCCCTTCACAGCCACAGGTTCTCATATATGATCCACCCATATCCTAGACCATCAAGTCTGTTTATTCTTCTTTAGCACTTTTTCCTTCATCTCTTCCCCTTTTCTCACTCCTTTTGACTTTTGGAAATGGAAAGCTGACAGGAAGTGCTGGGCCTCATTTGCTTGAGGTCCTGAGTCTGTTTTCCGTTTGGATGCTGCAGCAAATGGCTCATTGCCGGCTCTGCGAGCTGCTGCCCATCTTTGGGCAAGGACTTCATCTGCAGCTGGGCACGTGGTCTAAACTGCAGCCATCCCTAGTTGGAGTAAGCGGGGGTTGGGACACTTGAACATACTTGCTTTGTCGTTTTGGGCTTTTTTCACAGGGAGAACCAATCTGACCCAATTACATGTCGACTATAATTGTCCCACTAAGTAGTTTGTGTGGCCATAGGTACCCCTTACTCTCTTGTGAATCCAAGCTGGACGTAAGAAATCAGTGTGATCAAGAATTAGATCCCCTTCTGGACTGTCTGTCTCTGCAGTCAGATCAGCAGCTGGCTGTCTCTGGAATGCAAGTTTAAGCACAGGGAGGGGCTTTGCTGCCTCGAAGTGAGACCTCAGGACTTAGTTTTTAAAGGAATATTGCCACTATTCAGCAGAACAAACCTGATCTGACTAGCACTGAAGGTAATCCCGCTGCATCGCCTTCAAATCTGAGCATTGGAAAAGTGGAATACAAATTTTACCTTCATGTTTTCTAGTTACTTGTATTACGGCCAGCTTCCTGTATTCTCTAAAAGTCAATTGTATAGTTGAAAGATTGGCAAATTGTGGTGGTTTTGTGGATTTCAAATGTGCATTTTCACCCATTAATCTTCTGTAGAGCGGCACTTTTTTTTTAAGCCCATAGGGAATGAGATAACCTGGATAATTCTGTAGATGTTAAAATTGTAATCACTGCAATTCTTGTAGGGTCCTTGTCATAATACTCATTTTGAAGAGTGTAGGAATATCCTCAAGGGAGTAGAAAGGGAATGGTTTCCATTTAATGCTTCTTTTTTGCATGTTTCATTGGTTCTGTATGCTTTTGTTCTTCACAAAGACAAATTTCTCTGATTCTGAGATAAGGTTAATCAAGTAGTCTGTAGTTCTACTTGGTTTTCCTTCTGAAATCTTACTCTCAAATGGTCCCTCTGACACATCAGACCCTTAATTCAGTTAGCTTCCTTCATTCTCTATGTCTTTCACTTGTTATCTCTGTGTATGGTTGGAGGATTATTACACAACATCCTCTACCCTCCCAGAGGAATTCCAGAGCTCATTATTAGTCACCTTCATTCTCTTTTCATTGCCCATGTCCCTTTTTCTTCTAGTCAAATCTATTTTTCCTAGGGATTAGCAAGTACCTATAGAACACTTAGGATGATGATGACATCGTTGGCCCTGGAGGGTGACAAGGGAAAGATTTCAGGACCATTTGTTTCTTCCTTCACAGTGGCATCTAGTAGGTGTGTACTGCAATTAGTGTGTAAGTTGACTTTGCGGTTAGATATGTTAGTAGTTATAATAAGATAGCTTCATATCTCAGAGGTTTCAGTATAGAAGAGAATAATAGGATTAGGAAAATCCTGTTGCTTTGTCCACTATAAAAGGCACTATAGTCTGTGCTTTTAGAGAAGACTGGGCATACTTAAAAGGACCATCTACTTGACCCATCTGCTAGCAGTTTCTTCCACCCTGGGCCTCTTGTGGTAAGGGACAGGCAGCAGCTCCCAACTTAAACAAGTGAACATGAGGAAAGGTGAATATGACAGCTAATGGAGAGGTACAGATGATGGAGAGACACAGAGCAGCAGGCTTCCATAGCCTAGGCTGAGGGATGTCTTACATCCCAGGACTGAAGGCAGGCCCATGGCAATGGGACAGTCTACCTTATTTCACAGTCTCTGCTGAAGCCAGATATTCCCTCATCTTGATCTCTAGTTCTCAGTAAGTGAAAGAGTCAGGGGACTTTGAGAACATCCAAACCTAGCCCAGCTGTGGCAGTTGGTTTATTGCTTTCAGCTGGTACTTGAACCCAGGTCCTGGTCTTGGAGGCTTTCCCAGGTTTAATCCCCAGAGCTTTCTCTGCAGCTGTATGACACTGCGCTGACCCCGAATGAGGATAGGAAAATAGAACCAGTGCCAAGCCAGAGTCTCTTTTTCATTTGGAGTCTGGCTGTCTGCCCATGACCAGGGTTACATAATGGGAAACATAGCTGGGGCTCTGGAGAGCCCGCGTTTCACCAGGCTGCCCAGACCTTCGCATTCTGATGCTATATATCTTCCTAATTGTAGCTCGGATGCATTTATCACACTGTTGGATTGGTGTACTGTTAAAAAAAAGAAAAGAAAAAACTCTAGAAATTCCTGACTTGCTCCTTTTCCATGGCTTGTCCTATGTAGTCTGCAGAACATGCTCAAAAAGGCTCATGAGGAGTCTTCTGAAGTATTGTCATACAGGGAGAAATAGGGATGTATAGGGAATAAGCAGTAAGCTAATTTACCCAGGAAGCCTTTGTATGTTGAGCTTGTAGATGAAATACAAATTCTTGAGTTAAAAAACTAGCTGGTTCACTCACCCTTGCAGGGCAGCTCTGAAGTAAGTACTGATCCCAAGTCTAATCAGCACCCCTTCAAGGATGCTTAATATGTCTTTCCAAAAGGGCATTTTCAGAGGTCACTAAGTAATAGTCCATCAGCACTTCCCTGAAGGAAGTGGTAGTGACTATGGGAAGCCCCTTTGCTGCCCTGGCTCCCCACCCAGTCTCCCTGTCTCCGAGCTGGGGCGCCAGCACTACAGCCTGGCACCAGGGGGTTCCTCTTCCTCCAAGTGCTGAGTGTGGTGCACACGTGATCTCTCCAACAACTGAAGTCTCTGTCCCCTCCGCGTGCCTCCCATAGGACTCCTTGTGAGAGGAAGGGGTGTTAACCTAAGGCTGCAGTCTGACCCCCACAGGGTACAGCAGCTGACCCCAGGGAGAGTACTTTCCAGCTCTGGGCTGAGGTTATTTGGGTCCAGTGTGTGCTAAACTGAGAAGACGTGTTGGAGTGGTTACAGCTAAAAGTTTGGAGAGGCAGGAATCGTGAGAATCCGCACCAGGCAGGCCACCGAGGGCTCCACTCATGTCGTGGAGACGTTGGGATCCCCTAGGGACTGCTCTTTCCCAAAACGCAGCACTGATGGGTTTAACACACTCCAGTGATATGACAGAGGCTCTGCATATGAGTGTGGCTTGGGAAAACTGAAATCAACTAAGGCTCTGACCTAGATAGAGGTTGGAGAGGGAATATAATAGAGGTAGTCTGGTACCTGGAATGAGGAATTGTGACTGTTGTGCGCAGAGATTTATTTAGCTTTATTATTTTAGAATACCAGAAAGCTTATGTCCTTGCAGAGTACAGGATTACTGAGGTCCAAAATTTGACTTGCTCTGGTGGGTAGAGTTGATTCAGGGCTAAGTACTTTTTTAAAGGCCCAGATTCATTTGTTCATATAAAATAGGACTATAGTGGAGATCATCTTTAACTGGGTTTTACTTTCTTTCTTGTCACCTAATAAACAGTTTTTATTCTTGGAGGATTTTATCTTATTGCTCATGACCTTAATCTTAATACAGTGTTCCCTGATTTCTTTGGGTCCTGGGGCCATCTAGTAAATACGTTGTATGTAGTTCCTAAAACTCAGAGAGGGAGCTGCATAAATTTCTCCCCATACCCACCACATTCCAGAGCATATCACTGTACCTAGCACTGAGGTACCAGACCACTTCCTTACCCCATGTAGACAGGCTTGGCATTACGTTTGGCTTTCTAAAGGAACATCCTAAGCCATTTTAAGCCTAAGCATTATTCTTTTAACTTTACCAGACTTGTTGGATTTAGGTCCACTTCTGCTGTTAGCTGCTCACCTCCTCATGTTTTCTCCAGCTGGGTAAGAAATCCTTCAGAGGAGCAATGGGCTTATGTTGGCCACTCAACAAGTTAGTTAAGAGATATGGGCTCAAAAAGGGAACTAAGTTTTCAAAAGCAGACAGGAGAATTTCTTAGGAGAATTTCTCTTGTTATGGTCTTTTGCCTTTCCCTTTTGTGGATGTCATCCACGGCTTTCTCATTTTCAGCCTCTTTGTGCCCACTTTCTGTACATCTTTGACTATTTTTCCCAATCTTCTCACCTCCGGAACCAAAAGACCCAACTTGTTTCCCATCTGCACTACTTCTCTGATCTTCCATAGCTCTGAAACACAATGCAGTGCTTCTTCTCACTCAACTCTTTCCGGGTTTGTTCTGCAGCTGTGGAGTTTGAATGTTAGTGTTTAAACAAGCTGGTATTACACAGGAAATGGCCACCTCCACAGGCCCCTGCAGGCTTGTAACATGGGGTCATTGTACTTGATATTAATCACCAGTCAGCCTATTTCCCCAGTAAAAATATGAAGGAGTGTGTGACTACTTAGTCTTCCTTAGTCTTTCCAGAAAGAAAGACTGAGTCTTGGTCAGACCTGTCCAAACTGTCTCTGTTCTTGGCCCCACCCCAGTCAGAACTTTCACAGGAGTCCTAACTGACTCCTTCCCTATAAACCTGGCGATTCTTCCTTCTTTCTAACTTCCAAGCAAGGAGGCAGATTGTCGTGGCTAACACACCTCACATATCTCACACCTTAATCTTTCAGGGCATATTGTAGTTGTATTACATATCCTATGAGAGGTCTCTAGAATTTTAGAAACATAGAAACCCTGGCCCACCTCAGAGCAGGCCTGCTTAGTTCTCTCAACTGAAGTGACTTTTTTAAATGCTATTTGCAGAACTAACCCTAGCCTTAAGGGTTAATCTGATTCCCTAAGTCAATATCCCCCAAACAACCAGCCAAGAGTGTGTGTTGGTTCATTTCTGTGAAATGTGTTTCCCCAGTCACCTGGGCTGGCCTGGGCTGCATTGTATCGGCCAGCAGCTGCACTGCACTCAAACTGACAGCTACATTAAACCTTGGAATTCTGAGGCAATAAAAAGTAAATTAACTCTTTTTTTTTTTTTTTCCTTTCCTAGTGGAGTAAGTGAATGCATGTCTGTAGGGAAGTGAGTGAGCCTTGGTTCTGAGTTCATACCTCTAACTAGTCACTACTGGTCTGTCCCAGGCTAGAATCTGGTGTTCAGACTCCCGCTAAGGATCTGCTTTCCTGGTGTGTGGTGTGTTCTGTGGGGTTGGGCCCACAGGTCACCCCGCAACTGCTGATCCCTGTGCATTAATCACATCCCAGCTGCTGACTCCCTTGCCACCATTCTGGGAGCCATAAATGGGTTTATTGAGCACAATTTCATATTCTCTGGCTGCTTTGTGTCTGTTTGGTGATGAGTACACCCTAACTTTAGTGGGATTTTGTGGGCTCTGGGAGCTTCCCCAAAATATAAGTTGAACAAAAACAAGCCAAAGGATCTGACTGAGCCCACAGCAATTCTATAGACAGTCTATAGAGAATCAAAGATGATTTGAGATTATCAGAAAAACCTCTTGGAGAGTCATTTCCCAAGTATTTCCAGAAGGTCGAATCCTTGGGGTTCAAGGATTGCTATGGGGGTGAAGGTTCGAAAGCACTCTGGTTGAAATAAGAAACTAAAACAGGAAAAAGCTAAAGCTTTTCCCCATGTATTCAGATAGGAAACTCTGTGTTCATCCATGGAACTGACCTCCAAGCCCAAAGGCTTGATTGGGGTAAGCTGAGGTGAGGTGGCCAAGGTTTCAGAAATTACCTCATGCTCTTGCACACATCAGTTTTTGAGTTCAGGCATCTCACCTGCCTTTTCAGAGTTCCTCTTGGTTTTTTAGTGTTTGTTTCCTGATGTTCCTCACGCCCACACCACTGAAGAGTCACTAGATGGCTGAGGGACACCTACGTAATTGTGCTCATGTCTGGTGTTCAGTGAGATGAGATAACTGATGATATGAAATGTGTCCTAAGCTTGGACAATCCCACTGAGATACCAGAAGAAAGCAGCTACTCAGAACAGAGTTCAAATACAAGATTGAATTGACCAGGGCAGAAATTATCTTTCATTGAAACATTTTATGTATTCCCTTGGTTCTGATCAGTCTAGCTTGACCTTTGGACCACTTTTATTTATATTTCTGAGTTGGGAACTTGTGGTACTTCCTATGTTTTTTGGCACTAGCTGCTGTCTTACAAAATCAACATTAGGGTAGGAGCTCTCATTTACCTTATTTTTGTAGTGAGTCCTAAGGTTTTGGCAGAAGGTAGGTGGTAATGGGCAGAAAAGCAGATGTGGGCAGGGGTCCCTAGTGGTGGCCAACAATCTCTGGGAGGAGTCACTTTTGGTTTATCTGAGCCTTAGGGGACAGGAGAGCATGGTAATGAGAACCACATGGTACCACATATTTCTTCATTTCGGATCCAAGATGGTAGGGGTGGGAGGATAAAAGAGGGTTATGGGGCCTCCCACGGTGGCAGCCATGGGTGATTTTCTGCCACCTTTCTCTGGCTGGGAATGCTGCGGCTCATACCCTCACCCTACCCCCAGTTACTCCTCCTACAGCCTTAACCTGCATAGCACCAGCCAGGGCCCTGAAGCCAAGAATTCAGCTGGGAGACTTTTCACCTTCTTCCTTCTCACTGTCGTCTTTCCTGTTTATTTTCCAAATTGCTGCTCTGCAACCAAGCAATGCCTGTTGGCCAGAGCTCACCAGTGCTGTGGGATCAGACTCAGGCAGTGGGCTCAAGTGGCCAACAGGGCACTTGGGGAGGAAGTGGGGAACTGGAAGAACCTCCTGTGCGTCTCCCATGGGCAGCACTAACCTCGGAGGCGGCCCTGAGCAGCCCTATCACATCCGGTGCTTGTCTCTGCAGCCGGGACCGGAGGATAAACTATCAGAGCTGTGGGGCAGTGCATCATTCCTCTTATTATTTTCTTCTCTGCAGATGGGGTCGTGGAAAGTTCAGTTCCTTTTAACCCTCAAAGTTCTGTTTATTCTACAGCTGGTAGCCTGAATGCAGCGTTTCCCATTACATCACAAAGGGGCTCAGGCAGATCTCTGCACAGAAACGTGTTGCAACTGTTTATTTTTTTCCATATTTAAACATTTCTGACAGCCAAACTCAGCTGAGCCAAAAGATGGAGCTTTGTGAATGAGTGTGGTTGTCGGTGTCAGTTCAGAAGAGGCTTTAGAAAACTCTCATCCCTCTGGTGATTCTTCTCAAACATGTTCTTTTTCCTGGGCAAAGCCTGTGAAGTGAGTTACTTCTGCAGTACATGTGTGTTGATTATGTGCTGTTGTGTGATTAATGGGGCTATGTTCCACCTGGTTCCCAGGACACTCTTGAAAACAAGATGTTTCATTTCATTGCCTTTTCCTAGTGCAGTGATTACAGTAAATAAACCAGCGCAACCTCCTTCCACCTGGAGCTAGTCAAGGAGTTCCCACACCTCTTCTCCCACCATTTCCCGTAGCATCACCTCAGTGATATATTCCTTGAATACCCTCTCTTCCACCATCTCCCAAACGTTCTTAGTCTCCAGGAAAAACAAATTGGTTAGGTCTGAGGCCTCTCCTTCCAGGCAGGAGACATGCACAGTAACTCCCCTGGGGAGATTTCAGGATGACTCTGCAACTCATTTTGCTTATTTTCTCTTTTGTTCCGTCTCTTGAACCTGATTGTGAAGATTTCTTTGTAAGGCTCCTATGCATTTTGTCCCTTTTGAAGTAAAACTTAGCATTCAGAGGGTACTGCGTATTCCAGATTCCCAGGTTGGTGCTTTCCCTTGAGAAAGACAAGTCTGTAAATATGGCAGGCAGAGCATTTGACTACAATTTGAAGTATACCTAGGCAGGCACTCGCCAGTGGGAATTTGAACCCACAGTAGATGAAAACATCTGATAATTGATAGAGAAATGAAGCCTCTTTTATAATCCTATTTAGGATTTCAATGAGGAGAGCCAAACTTTTTATTTAGAAGTTTTCTTCTCAGGTTCAACTAGGGCTTGGTGGCATGCATCCCAGATGACCAGCCATGCTCATTTATCCAGAACTGGGGGAATTTGAAAAGACATGATACTATGAGTAGTGAAACTGGTCCAATTCTAGAGTGACTAGTCAGTCTGTATCTAACCTTCTTAAGTGAGAGAAAGGGCAGGGTGTGGGATGGTCAAGACAGCACTGATAGTGGTTCATCCACTGAAATGTTTGAGAGCTTTACTGTCTTGGGTGGATCTTGGCAGGCCAGGAATGAGGTTTTTGTTGAATCTGTTCTTGATTGGAAGAGATTTCTAAAGTGTCCAGAAGGGAAAACCCACATGACTGCAGCGTGTGACCGGACTCGATGTAGCTGTCCACTGCTGTTTGTGTGGCATATACTTGGTTGCTCTGGAGAGAGAGATTCTGGGAGCTGTCTCAGCCACTAGCTATCTAGTGTGTCTCGGTAAGCATCTCAGAACATTGTCTGGAAAGGGGGACAGGACCTGCACCAGGCATCTACTTCTCCAGATTCTTTTCCCTCTCTGATTAGGATTTAAAAACCTCCCCCTAATCAATATAAACTTTGAACAGAGGGACATTGATACCTAGATTACTGCCATGGACACAATTTTGAATCCGAGCATTTTTAGTATGATTTCTTGGCAGCTGCCAGCCTGGACAACTCTTGCTGCAAGTATTCTGCTCACAAGTTCTGAGTATACTTTTACTGGTCCCTCTTTAGACCTGCTCTTCTTTTCTGACCTTATTTTTCACAGGGTTGCTGTGGATGTATGGTCGACGCTGGCTGATTTTTGTAACATACTGACTGCGGTGAATCAGTCTGAGGTGCCACTGTACAAGGACCCGGACGATGACCTCACCCTTCTTATCCTGGAAGAGGATCGGCTTCTCTCAGGCTTTGTCCCCTTGCTAGCTGCCCCTCAGGACCCCTGCTACGTGGAGAAAACCTCGGATAAGGTCAGCACCAGGCCAAACATCCCTCCTCATCACCCCTCCTCTTAATTCTCCAGACTTTTTATTCTTGGGAAGTTTTCTGTGCAAACGGAACATGATTAAGTCATTGAGAAGGGTGTTAAGGGAAAATATCGACCTTTTAGCCGCTGACATCCAGCTCTATGTCCTGAAAAAAAAAAAGCCCTCTCAACTTCCTTTGGTGTGTGTGTGTGCTCGCTGGCATGTTGTATATACGATCATTTCCTCACTTGTTTAAATAGTGCAGCTTGTGTTGGCAGTGCTCTCACTCAGCTCCAAATGGTTTGCATCATGCTTAAAGCACCCTCCTTCCTCCCCCAGCCACAAAACTCTGCACTAGGAAAACAGCCAGGGCTTTTTCCCTTCTCTAAGGAGGAGAGTGATAAATAGGTGACTAGAGAGAAGCAGACACCATGTGTTAACTTACAAAAAAAGCTTTTAGGAATATGAAGCATTCCTCGCTGCCTGGTTTCTATTTTCCTTCCTCTAAGGATTGTGTTTTAACCTGAGCTTTTTTTTTTTTTTTTTCTGTCAGTTTATACAAAACAAAGCCATTTCCCTTTTGCTCTGGTGAGGACAGTGGAGCTCCTGGTCTCTGCTTAACAATTGGATCTTCAGCCAGGTGGAAAAAGGACAGTCTGGGCTGCTTCATTCTTCTTGGAGACTCAGCTAGGAAAGTAGCAGCCATAGACCTTGAGGTCAGAGTCTTCTGTGCTGAGGAGGACCTTGTGTCTTTCTTCTCTGCAGAGTCCTTACATCACATCCCCCTGTGGGAAAGGCCTTTGGGTAGGAGTCCACAGATGGCTCCTGAGGAGGAAGTCTTTTGACCAAGGAAGGAAGGAGGAAGTATAGACCAAGGGCAGAGATAGACATTTTTTTTTTTGAAAGTAAGTAAAAACTATCTGGGTGTGGTACTATATCCTTGTGCTCCTAACCACTGGGAAGGCTGAGGCAGGAGGATTATAACTTCAAGGCCAGCCTGGGCAATTTAATGAGATATGGCCAGGTATACTGATACCTGTTTGTAATATCAGCACTTGGGAGGCAAAGGCAGGAGGATTGCCACAAGTTCAAGGCCAGCCTGAACTCTATAGCAAGACCCTGATTTTTTTTAAAAAAAAGGAAAAAGATTGAGAATGTATCTTAGTGGCAGAGGTTTCACTTTCATATATAAAAGCCAAGTTTTGATACTGAGCAGCACTAGACAAAAACACTTAAATCCCAACATGAATGCAAATATGAGAGATTTTATGTTGAATATAAATTTTTTTTGTAGTTCAGGCTGGTCCTGAACTCAGCCTTGAATTTAGCAATCTTGCTTCCTCTGGCTCCCGAATGCTGGGATTATAGGCGTGAGCTACCACGCCCAGCACTGTGGTATGTGGTACTCGTGGGCATGAGTCACCATGCTTGGCATTGTGATATGTGGTCACCAGGTGAACCTGGACCCTTGAGCTTGCAAGGCAGGCACTGGAAATACTTAGCTAAATCCCTGGACCTTGAATATAAGTTTTTAAAAATTTGTTCTCAACATTTATTCATGGTAGGAAAATGTATTTAATCCCATTACCCAGAGTTAACATTACTGTCATTTTTAAATCATGTTTAACTTTGAATATCCACACATACACATTTTTTCTTCAGTGAAACTGGTGAGGGGATAGTCTTGGGATGTAGTTTAATGATAAAATGCTTTACTAGCATGCATAAGACCCTGGCCAAACTTGCTGATTAGTATAGGTATATCAGAGGGAATCTTTAGGAACTCTTGGCCCTTAGAAATTTGAAGAAGATAGACATTTCCCTCAAATATCTACTGGTCATTTTAAGAAATGTAAAATATCTCAAGGATTAACCAATAGCAGCTACATGACCAGTTTGATTACTGGTAAAGATTAGTCACACTTTTGATCTAGCTTGGGTGCTTGTTCATCAGATACTGAACACATATCACCATGCTACATGGAACATATAGGGCAAATATTCTGGTTTGAAAGACTGTGACATATATAGAGACATCAGTAACAATACATTTTTGTTGAGCTGGTAGTAATCTGATGACGACATTGCTGTATGAGCATTGATTTGGCACTTACTGTATCATTTCCCAGGCATGTTCACTGGAGCACTAGTTGTGTAGGTTCTGAATATTTGTGGAAAAATTTTGTGATATGATCATTTGTATACAAAGCAGTGTTAAACAGAACTCATTACTACAAGATTTCTTGGATCTTTTAACATTGCAAGAAGAATAGTCTTTATAATCTTTGCCAAACTTGTTTCACCCTTGATCTTTTTGAGTTACTCAACATCTTCAAGATTAATATTTTGGGGCGTGGTGGTTTTTCTCTGTAATCCCAGCACTCTGAGAGGCTGAGGCAGGAAGATCACATATTTGAGCCCAGGCTGGGTAATTTAGCAAGATCTTATGTGAATGAAAAAAAAAAACAAAAGGCTGAGAATGTAGCCCAGCACTGGCCCTGGGTTCAGTTCCAGTACAAAGAGAGAGAAATTAATATTTTACCTAAAATAAATCATAGTAGAAAGAAAAAAATATAAGATGAATAAAAGGTGAGCTAGGGATTTAGCCTGGTGGTTCTGGTGTCTGCCTGGCAAGTAAAAGGCCCTGAGTTTGATCCGTGGTAACCCCACATATAACAATACTGTGTGTGGTGACTCACACCTATAAGCCCCACACGTGGCAGATAGAGGTAGAAGGATTGCTGTGAGTTTGAGGCTTGCCTGGGCTGCACAGTTGAGTTTGGGGGCAGCCTGAACTACAAAGTGAGACCGTGTGTTGTCCCCGCCACAAATAAAGATGAATATGAGGGGAGAAAACACTGTTTTTGAAGTTATTTGGAAGTACAGTAATAAAAAATTAAAAACAGTAGACTAGAGCTGATCACATTTTGAGAAAAACATCACAAATGTTAGAAAAAATTGGAGCAAACCAGGGAAGAAACTGATTTTCATTCATCGAGAGGCTAGTAAGCACTTAAGAGGTGATACAGTAAAGGTATTGAGAAAACGTCGGATTAGGAACCCTTGTTTGTGTAACTTCACAATCCATGGTCTAATGAACGATATGCTATCAAGGATTTATTTTCAAAAAACCTGGACAGAAGGAAATAAAAGTATAAACTAGAGGGGCAAAAAAAAAGCCAAATGTTGTTTTGAATCTGAATAATGGCTGTATTGAAACCATTAAAGTATTTTACTTTTAGTATGTGTAAAACTTCCAGTATGTACCTTAAAAAGAAGCAAGTCATCCTTTAAAAAAAAAAAAAACTTGGTATTTTTTTAATACCTAGGATTGAACTCAGGACCTTGCACTTGCTGGTAGGCACAGTACTACTGACTGAGCTACATCCCTGGCCCTTTTCATTTATTTATTTATTTATTTATTTTTAGGTTTTTTGAGACAGGGTCTCGCTTTGTAGTTCCAGCTGGCCCTGAGCTCAGCCTCCAACTCACATCACAGCAATCCTCCTGCCTCTGCCTCCTGAGTGCTGGGATTACTGGTGTGAGCCACCACTCCTGGCACTGTGGTATGTGGTGCTGGTTGCTGCTGGACATGAGTCTCCATGCCCAGTATTGTATGTGGTTACTGAGGATTGAACCTGGGCCCTTGTGCTTGCAAGACAGGCTCCAGAACCACTGATCTAAATCCCCAGCCCCCTATTCATTTATTTTAAATTATTTTTTGTAGTGCGAGGAATCAATGGCTTTATTCATACGAGGCAAGCACTTGTTACTGAGTTAAAACCCCAGGTCTGGGATAACCATCTTTAAATCAAAATAAACAAAATTTTGTGTTCCCTTGTCCCCTTTTTTTAAGGTCTTTTTGAGACAGGGTCTCACTACGTAGTTCAGGCTGGCTTGAACTCACTGTAGTAGTCTAGACTGGGCTCAAACTTATAGCAATCCTCCTGCTTCAGCCTCCATTGTACTGGGCTTAAAGGCTTGTGCCATTATTCCTGGCCCTTTCTATCATACAAATTTACTTGAGTTCTGGAGAGAATAATAAATCCAAAATAAATCAAAATTTTTTATCCCCTGAGCTAAGCTCTTTACACATTTTCTCATTGAAACCTCAATTACTTTATAGATAAATATGGGGAAATGATGAGAACACTATTTTAAGAGAAAGTTCAGTTTGTCTTTTTCAGTTTCAAGAATACTTTATTGTTTTGTTTTGTTTTGCTGCTACAGGGTCTTACTTTGTGTGCAGGCTGGCCTTGAACTAACTAGGTAGCCCAGTCCTTCTGACTCAGTCTCCTGAGTGCTGGGATTAGAGGTATATGCTGCTGGGCTTAGCCAGAAATTTTTATTTGAGAAGGATCAGTAAGGCACACCAAAGCCCCTGCTACTTGAACACTTAGACAGGAGGGTCTCAGTGCAGGAATTCATGGCTATCCTAGGCAAAATAGAAAGAAACTTAACAATCATCTGCAAAATATATACATGTGACTGTATAACTTGTATAACTTATGGGGGCTCTTATTTAATTATTACTTACTTCAGGAAGTTACTGACTTCTGTTTTGTGAATGTTGTCATCTCAAGGAATATTATAAAATAAATCTTTTTATTTTCGAAAGACAAGGTCTCACTGTAGTTCAGGCTGGCCCTGAGCTGTAGCCCAGGCCATCCTCGAACTCAGCAGTCCTCCTACCTCAGCCTCCTAACTGCTAGGATTACAAGTGTGAGTCACCATGCCTGGCGTTGTGATTATGTGGTTACCGAGGATTGAACTAGGGACCTTACGCTTGTAAGGCAGATGCCAGAACCAGTAAGCTAAATCCCTGGGCCTATACAGTAAATCTTAATTCATAAGAATAAACTTTTCAAGTGGATTACTAGGTCAGAGGAGGTATGCACATTTTTAAGACTTCCAAAGGATAGACCTAATTTTTCCCTGCAAAAAATTACAGCAGTAATGTTTTGCCAGAGATGGAAAAAATATATTATCTTTTTGTTTTCCTTTTTTTATTATTTGATTACTAATAGCGTTGGATTTAAGTATTGTGTTTATTATCTGTATATATTGGTATTTCTATTATAAATAATTGCCTTGTGTTCTTGGCCCATTTTACCATTAGAATACTCTTCTTTTTTCCTTAATGAGTTATAAAGGCTATTTATGAATGACTTTTGAACTTTTTTGGTTATCCTTGTATAGCAAATAACTTTGTAGAGGTTTTTCTGGTATTTTAAAAAATTTATTTTTAGGAGGCCGGGAAGTTAGCTCAGTTGTTCCGGCGCCTGTCTTGCAAGCGCAAGGGCCCGGGTTCGATCCCTGGTAACCACATACAATACTGGGCGTGGAGACTCACCCAGGCAGCAACCAGCACCACATACCACAGTGCCGGGCGTGGTGGCTCACGCCTATAATCCCAGCACTCGGGAGGCAGAGGCAGGAGGATTGCTGTGATGTGAATTTGAGGCTGAGCTCAGGGCCAGCCTGAACCACAAAGCGAGACCCTGTCTCAAAAAAACCAAAAAAAAAAAAAAAATTATTAGTACACTTTGCAGTAGTATATAATGATGACATTCATCATGGGGAGTTGGTATATGTACATAATTCTTTTTATATCCTTTTCCCCTTAACTTTGTTTTTAAATTGAATTAGATGAGAATTTTGAGAAATTTTGAAGCGAAAGATATAGCACTCTATGTGGTCAATAAAAAATGTCCTTTTATTTTACCATTCAAGATAAGATCTTTTGTCTGATTTTGCTCTTTGAGAGAGTTTCTCCTTCCTGCATTTCCCCATTAGTTCATAGATATCTAAGGGAAAATCGTTGCCAGCCAAATACTTAGAAATAAACCATGAGGGCAAACCATTTTCCGGTTTCCCTTCTGGCTCTCTTATAAGTTTATCTTTCTCTCAATAAATTTTCCTACTCTTAACCTCCATCCATTCCTAGTATTCAGATATCTAGCAGGTTTGGAAGTTGCTTTCATTCCCCTTGTCTGCCACGGTTTCTGGGTGGAGGTAAAAGTTTTCTTTCGTGGGTTCCCAGTGTGGCTAGTTGACTAGCGCTTTGTCCCACCTTGAACCTGCCTCACCTTGTGGCTTTGCTCCTTAAAAAACTCCTGGGAGGGCCGGGGAGTTAGCTCAGTGGTTCCGGCGCCTGTCTCGCAAGCGCAAGGACCCGGGTTCGATTCCCCGGTAACCACATAACAATACTGGGTGTGGAGACCCACACCCAGCAGCAACCAGTACCACATACCACAGTGCCGGGCGTGGTGGCTCACGCCTGTAATCCCAGCACTGGGGAGGCAGAGGCAGGAGGATTGC
>PVIR01010162.1:0-50843 GCA_004026965.1 Petromus typicus
AGAATTTTAACTTGACTGATTGCAAGATAAATTACCTCCTAGGGAAGACACCCTTTCTTTGCTCTTCCCTTGTACACTCCCATCCCCAGTATAAGTAATTTTCTGGACTTTGTTGTTCTGCCCCCTAGGGCTTGTCCTTATGGCTTGGTGCTCCAAGACAGGGATATTAATAGCTAGCAGCAGTTACACCTGATCTTTTGCCAAGAAGGCCAAGGGGAAGCAGATCTCCTTCTCCTTCCCCCTCCCCCTTCCCCTCCCTGTCCCCTCCCCCTCCCTCTGTCTCCTCCTCCTTCTCCCCTCCCCTCCTCTCTCCTCCTTTTCCTTGACCTCTCCTTGAATTGGCAGTGCTCCTAGAGATCCTTCTGTAAAAGGAAAGGTCTGTTAAAGATGTATTCAAATATCAGTGGATGAATTCCAAGCTCTTTAAAATCTCTTTGGGTTACTGATTTTATTCTGTGACACAGTCTTTTTTGCGGGGGTTAAAGAATACCCGGGCAGAAACTGGGCAAAATTAATTTTATGAAATTAAAAACATGAGGCATTAGAATATGTATGTGAAGTCACTGCCCAGGGGACACAACTGTGTGATTTACCATGTCTGTGATAAATGATGATTAAAGTACAAACACTGAAAATGAAGAGGCCTTTGAGATTCTCTTTTTGTTAGGAATATTACTCTTCGTATGAACTAGGTCTTGTTTCTTGTAATTATGTAAGAATAAAACAGAACCAATTAGCTATTGGATGGCTCACCTGTGGCACTGACAGCACTCACACCCCGGAAGGCTTTCCCAGTCTGAGCAGGCTTCTCTGCCAAAGGAATCTAGCTTCATGAGACTATAAAATCATCTGTGGCTAAAATGAAATGCCAGAGAAAAGATCTGCAACTTTCTCTCCAACTGAACACAGTTAGGCTTGTCTGAAAGCCAGTTATTTTTATAGGTGCAACGAATTTGTGGGCCAGATCCCTACCTGCTGTAACTGTATGTGACTATGGAGTTCAGGGCCTATTGCTCTTCAAGCCAGGAGACCCCCATAAACGAAACTATCAGAAAACGTCTGCTGTCCCAATCCTCTCTAGTTTGTAAAGCCAGGCCTGTCCTCATCCTCCTGCCCTCGTCACTTCAAATGCCTAAGCTAGCAGTGGAGAAAGAGCTCACATTTTTGTAAGAATTTTAGAGAGAAGCAAAGACAGGACACAAGCTGGACCTCCCACTTACCAGGCCTGGAGCTCTTATTCTTCATTACTAAAGTCCAAACCCAAGGAAGAAACAACAGATGGAGAACATCTTCTCACTCACATAAACACAAAGAGAGTATTAATAAACACCCATATTTTAGTTCTCTGACCAGTTCACAGAGCAGCTTAAATGATGCATAAATACTTACATAATAGGGATATGTATGGCTCCTCTCAGTTGAGCTATTTGTATATTCACTTGGTAATCAAACATTAAGATGCCATTTTTGCTTCAATTATGCTACATTTCTTAGCCCTCTCAAAAAGACACACATGTTTGAGAATATCATGATCTTTCCACAAACTGCATCTGAGTCTCACCAAGGATTCCAACGAGTCACTGGAATCGGCTGACCCTCTCACCCCAGACCCTCACCCTGTACTGTTTGGTTTGTAGCCATCCGAGGCCAGAGTCCTGAGAGAGTCCAGCAGCCCTTCCAGCTCTGTCACTAGTGAGACCTTTCACTTCGCCATGCCAGCTAGTTCTGTGGCAGCCCCTGCTGAGCAGAGGAACCCAGTAAACTAGGAAGACTTGGGCGGAAAAGTCAGCAACTGATTCATTCTACCACAAAAACAGCGAGGAGGCCTGTAAAAGGGACCGTGCTGTTGGCCCAGATTTCTCCCAGCAGGTTCTTCCTGACCTCCTGATTGGTTGTCAGGATGCAGTTGCTGGCTCCGCAGGACAGTTGTCAGGTGGCACAGGAATCTCCAAAGGCTGCCTTCCACTTTGAGGTTTTTGTGAAGAGAGAAAGCCAAGTGTGGGCTTAGTGATTCATGATCTGGGAAATGTCCTGCTCAATTAGATTCTGGCTGAAGATTAGAACAGAAGCAGTCAAAATGACTTTCTAACATGGTGTGTCCACTTCTTCTTAATCATATCAGACTTGTCCCCTTGGTACACCTCAGTAGCACACCTTGCCCAGAACGGATACTCAGAACTATTAGTAACTGAGAGCCGCATTCAGTGCCCTTTCCTGTGTGACCACGAATATTCCTGACCTCCTCAGGAGAGGCCCAGGTGAGGCCGGAGTAGTGAAAATTGGTTTCCTTACTGAGGAAACCATCCTACAAGATATTTAATCTATCATTACTAGGTGCAGTCACCTGTTAGATTGAACAGTTCCGATGCCTCACTGAGCAACTGTGTGACCTGAGGGTGTCCTTTCATGGTGATGGCCTTTAGGACCTCATTTTAAATGAGAACAAGGCCCAGATGTCTTCTCAGGTTTCTTTGCAAACAAGGCCACCGCCTGCGGCCATGGATCTATAGCTGGGTTTACACGGGACGATTCGCCCCGGGTAGAGGACCCCGGAGGACGCTCACCCGAAGGAAGAGCGATAGTATGTTGAACAGTTCTTACTAAGGCCAGAATTAAGAATTGCTCTTTCTACTAAGCAGTACTGATCAGTAACCAGAACCCTCAGGGGAAAAGAACATTCAGAACAAAGCAAAATAGAAACACTGACCAATGACTTTATTTCTGTTTAAAGGAAAACTGCCAAGGATGCAGAAGGAAATAAAGATGATCAAAGATGAGGATGTGCGGTTCAACTTGGGCGTGAAGAGGACCCTGACCTTCCCCCACTGCCTGCAGCCCGCAGCCTCTCGAGGGAAGGCGCCCCAGAGACACCCGCTCCCGGAACCCCTCCGGGGGCCGTTTTCCCAGTTTCGATACGAACCCCCAGGGGGACACCTGGACGGATTCCCCGGGGCCTTCGAAGGGGGCGGGTCCCGTAAGCGGAAGAGCATGCCCACCAAGATGCCCTACGGCCGCGCTGCAGAGGAGGCTGCGCTCAGCCTGGCGTCGGAGGAGAGCAAAGCCCGGGGGCCCCCGAGCCTGCCCCTGCTCTTCCCGCAGCCCTCGCGCCCCAAGTGTGACTCGCAGATGATCGACCTGTGCGACGTGGGTTTCCAGTTCTACCGCGCGCTGGAGCCGCTGGCGGCCAAGCCGGTCAAGCAGGAGCCGCTCAAGCCCAGCGCCCTGTGGCCCCAGCCGGCGGCCCCGCCCTTCCTGCCCGCACCCTTCCCTTACTACCCCAAAGTGCACCCGGGCCTGGTGTTCCCCTTCTTCGTGCCTGCCTCCTCACCCTTCCCCTTCGGCCGGCACACCTTCCTGCCCAAGCAGCCCGCCGATCCGCCGCTGCCTCGGAAAGTAGAGCCCCCGGACAGCGAGGAAGTCAAGCAGAAAGTGGACAGGGTGGACGTGAACGTGCAAATCGACGACAGCTACTACGTGGACGTGGGTGGGGCGCAGAAGCGCTGGCAGTGCCCGACCTGCGAGAAGTCCTACACCTCCAAGTACAACCTGGTGACCCACATCCTGGGCCACAGCGGCATCAAGCCGCACGCGTGCAGCCGTTGCGGGAAGCTCTTCAAGCAGCTGAGCCACCTGCACACGCACATGCTCACGCACCAGGGCACGCGGCCGCACAAGTGCCAGGTGTGCCACAAGGCCTTCACGCAGACCAGCCACCTCAAGCGCCACATGATGCAGCACAGTGAGGTGAAGCCGCACAACTGCCGCGTGTGCGGCCGGGGCTTCGCCTACCCCAGCGAGCTCAAGGCGCACGAGGCCAAACACGCGAGCGGCCGCGAGAACATCTGCGTGGAGTGCGGCCTCGACTTCCCCACGCTGGCGCAGCTGAAGCGGCACCTCACCACGCACCGCGGCCCCATCCAGTACAGCTGCTCCGAGTGCGACAAGACCTTCCAGTACCCGAGCCAGCTGCAGAACCACATGATGAAGCACAAGGACATCCGACCCTACATCTGCTCTGAGTGCGGCATGGAGTTCGTGCAGCCGCACCACCTCAAGCAGCACTCGCTCACGCACAAGGTACTGAGGGCAGGCGGGCCCAGGGAGGAAACCGGCGGGACCTTCCTCCCTGACACACACACCTGGAGAACGGGTGGGCCTGGCAGAAAAGAATGCAGACGCTGGGGGAGGAGGGTGCAGGGTGACGGGCTGACTGCACCGTTGCTGCTGCCGAGCCCTCAAGAACCCTTGCAAGTTTGTTTCTAGAATTTCACCCACGCTTGAGTATGTCCACAACCCATGCCTGTGAGACCTCTCTGGAAAGTTGTCTTGGCCTTTTGCAGCTCCCTTTCGAGCTGTGTGCTCGCTCCAGCTGAGACCTGCTTCACGCACAGGGGGCTTGAGGGGAGCTGCGGTGGGCGCAGCCCTTCAGGGTTGCGGTCCTGCCTGCTTGGGGCAGAGGCCTGCGGTTGGTATTGTAGGAGGCAAGAGGAAGAAGCATCTTTCCCTTTGCTGGTTTCATCCTCTCTCGGAGCTCAGGTGTTCAGGGAGATGTTCAGATGCTAGGGTCTCAATCAGACCTCATTTGTAAGCAGACCCTAGGGTCATGGGGCCGATTTAAACAAGGCCCTGGTGGCCTCTGAAGTCCTGCCCTGGCCGAGCTGACTTGTCTGTTTTGAGCTACAGAAATGAGAGTTCTGCCCCCCTGAGTTCAATCTTCACCCTGACCTCTGTAGTTTTCTTGGCAGGAAAGAGCTCTAGCAAGCCAACATTCTTTAATCTTGAAAGGTCAGTGAAGACTTTGCCCAACCAAGAGGTTGCCTCTGCTCGACTCTACTAGGCTTCATTTGTTAGAGCATAAGACAGAACATTTTCTGGTCTCCAGGGGTGCCCCACAGACAGCTTCCACCCCACAATGGAGGCCAGTAGAAGCCATCTGAGGGGAGCTGCCTGCAGGAGCCAACAGTAAAGGCAGATTTAGATTCAGCCACAAACAGAACCATTTGCTTATTTCAAGGGCTCTTGCTCATGTATGAAAAGTACATTTTAGAACATACTGATTCGGTAAGATAATAGACAATGAAATCAAACTGGAAGAAACAGCCTGGTACCTGAAAGAAGTTTTGTTTAAATCGTAAAACAAATCTACTGTGATTAGAAGCATCAGCCAACAGTGAGAGGTGGAATGTATTGCAGGCGCGCTGTAGCGAGACAAGTGCTTTACTTCTCAGTCATTTCTCAGCAGCTCTGAGAGTGACCTCGATTTGTAGGTATAGACTCCGGGGCTTGGGAAGGTCACTAGGGGATCCTTGATATTAGCTCCAAACACTTAACTCACAAAGATTGCCCCTTTTCCAACCCTTTCCCTCCCGCATCCCAACCTCTCCCTACACCTCTGTCCTTCAGCTGTTCCTGTCAGACACAAGAGGCTTCTTTTATACCCCTAAAGTGATGGCCAGGTTCCTATTCTCATGCCTTTTACACCAGCCCACATGTGAGGCTTACTTTGATTACAGAATTCTCTCTAAAAAATTCCCAAAGCAGTGATAAGTCGTGGCCTCTTGATCTGGGATAAATGGATCATAGCCAAGACCAGAGGGAAGAAAAAAACTTTTTTTGTTCTAAGATCAAAACAAGGGCTTCATGCATGCTAAGTATGTGCTCTGTCAGTGAGCCCAGAGAATATTGAGAGACAAGAAGGATGTGATAGTAAAATTTGAAGCTTGTCAAGAAAATATTTTCATTGATTTCATAATTTTAAACTCACTAAATGTGTAACATTTAAACATTCATCTTCCTCAAAATTCAATTTCTGAAGGAAGTTGACTCGTTAGTCTCTTTAGGATAAATCCTAAAGATTTAGGTCATTTGCAAAGACAGGGAGGTGTTTGAGCTAGAAAGGACCCCAAGGTTCTTAAAAGAAGCTCCACCACTTCATCTTGAGAAGTCTTTGCCAGGAAAGGAGCTGGTCAGATGAGGTTTCCCAGCCAGTCAGTAGCTGAGCACAGGTGTGAACATACACTTCAGTGCCATCAACTCACCAAAGCCAAGGAGTCATACTGTCTTCCCATACCAAAAATTAACTATGTGGAAATACAGGCAGTCAAAATTGAGCTGGGGATGAATCCTTTCTTCCTTAGGCCACTATGGATATCACGACTTTGTTGAAGATTATTCTAGCATTTGTCCTCATTAATCCTGTGAGAATTATTTGAGTACCGTAGTTCTCTAAACTTTCCTTTCACCAGTTATTTTGGTTGGGTAGAATGGCACACACCCGATGTCCCAGCTACTCAGGAGGGTGAGGTAGAAGAATCCCTTGCCATTGTGAGTTTGAGACTAGCCTGAGCAACATAGCAAGACCCGTCTCAAAACAAACAGGGTCATTGTGGATCAAGACTCCTTGCACAGGTATTTTCAGGGAAGTTCTGATTACTCAGGCTTACCTAATATTCTGCTCATGCTGTGAGTTCCTGGAAATACTCCGCACAGGGGCCATCGATGCTCGGCTTCTCAGCCACATCTCTGCAGTACCAAGGAAACTAGATAACCTCCTGCCCTGTTTTCTAACTCAGAAAGCTGTCACCTGCCACATTTCCCTGTCAGAAGGAGCTTGGGTAGAGAAGACGCCAGAGCTACGGCACACTGTCCACTGCAGCTGGAGGGCACCCGGGGAAGCTGGACAGGGTGATTACCAAGCTGGGATCCGTGGAAGGGAGGCTAAGTTGTTCCTTTGAGATTTTTAATGAGAACTGAAGGGGACATCGGTGTTCATGTGGGAAATGATAATAGCAGTTTAGATTTTGGTTTTTCATTATTGTGAAAGCTGGATTACAGATTCATTTTGCATATCAGTCCACAGTGCTCTTACCCAAATCCTATTAATCTTCATAATTGTTATTGTAGAATTACCATGGGCTGCAATGGAAAGAACAAAAGCAGGAGCTCTCTTCCCTAGTGGTCTGTCGAGTCTGCATTGTTCAGAAAAGGGGGAAAGGGATGATGCAGTCTTCACCTTTCAAGAAAATACTAGTTTAACAAGACTAGTGGTACACCATTTGGCCCTCCACTGCATTCTTTGTGGCTTACGTGGTAGGGAGGATAACGAAGCTAAGAGCCTCATGGAATCACGCTTCTGGTTAACAGGCGTCTTGACTCTTGCTCCTCCACAGGGTGTGAAAGAGCACAAGTGTGGGATATGCGGGCGGGAGTTCACCCTGCTGGCCAACATGAAGAGACACGTGCTGATCCACACCAACATTCGTGCCTACCAATGTCACCTCTGCTACAAGAGCTTCGTGCAGAAGCAGACCCTCAAGGCGCACATGATCGTCCACTCTGACGTGAAGCCTTTCAAATGCAAGGTGGGCATAACGTTGTGGGCATGGGCGGGGTTGTGCACATGTGCAGGGGGGAGGAGTCCTCAGAGCACCTTCTCTTCTGGTTCGTCAGGTGTCTAGTGAGACTCAGAGTTGGTCCGTGGCCAACTCCAAGTTCTGTGTGCCACCCTACACCTCTTCCTACCACACCTCTGCTCACATCCCTGAGGAGCTGGCCGTGTTTGTGTCACTGTGGCACCGGTGTCCAGGCAGTCGCAGAAGTCTGGGGGTGGAAGGGGCGTTTGAGAATGGGACTGATCAAGGATAAAGCCCAAGTGGAGAGCTCCTGCCCCCAGAGCAAAGCAGAAACCTGGGATGGGTTCTTCCCCTTACAAGCCAGCGAGTGGAGCAGAAGGAAGAGACAGAAAAGCTTCCAGAAAAGTCCCCCTCTTTACCCTCTCCCCTTCCCTTCTCTCATTTGGAACTGAACCTTCTGATTTGAAGACCAGCTTCCCAGGGAGAATGCGAAGGGTCCCGCATGCTGGTTCCCTCCCTGTAGTATCTGCTCAGTAGCGGGCAGGCTGGAGCTCATGGTGGTTGCGGCATTATTCACAGTATTTAAGATGTAGAATCAGCCTAGGTGTCTATCAGAAGATGAGTGGGTGAAGAAAATCTGGAATACTGTTCAGCCATAAAAAATAAAATCCTGGTATTTGTGGTCAGGTGGATGAGCCTGGAGTATGCTATGATAAATGAGATAAGCCACACATAGAAAGACAAAGAACAATATGGTCTCATTCATATGTGGAGATTAAATAAGTTGATCTTATAGAAGCAGAGTATAGTAGTTACCAGGAGCTGGGAAGGGAGGGTTGATGGGGCTGGTGTATAAGAACACAGCTAATGGGGCCGAGGATTTAGCTCAGTGGTTCTGGCCTACCTTGCAAGTGCAAGGGCCCAGGTTTGATCCCTGGTAACCACCAGCAATCAGTACCACATACCACAGTGCCAGGCATGGTAGCTCACACCTGTAATCCCAGCACTTGGGAGGCAGAGGCAGGAGGATTGCTGTGAGTTTGAGGCTGAGCTCAGGGCCAGCCTAAACTACAAAGCAAGACCCTGCCTTAACAAAACAAAAAAAAAAAGAATACAGCTAGGAGGAATAAGTTGCAGTGCTGTATAACACAGGAAAATGACTATAATTAATAATAATTTATTGAATACTTCAAAATAGCCAAAAGAAAGGATGTTGAGAGTGTTCCAAATTCAAAACTGAGAACTCTTTCAGATGATAGACATACTAATTACCCTGACTTAACCATCACACGTTAAATGTCACTCTGTGTCTCCTAATTGTGTACAATTCTTGCACATCAATTAAAAAATTACACAAATAGAAACAAAAGAAAGGAATTCCAGCGGGAGCCTTCTAAACCACCTCAGAAATGCTTGCTCTGGCTAAAAGCACAGTCACTCACCTACAGCTTTTTTCAGTTATTCCCAAGTTCCACTTAGCACGGGGATTGAACATCTTTATTAAAATTTCTGTGCCGGGTTAATGTGGATTTTATTTCATCAGCTGAGAAACTGTGTGAGCAGGAGAGGTATAAATCCCAAGGCCCTGACTAGTGTTCTTCAGAGGCCCTGGGCTTCCCAAGGTTGACCCAGCCCAACATGGTTTCATTCTCCACTTCCAAAAAGAGGAGTCCTACACATGATTGGGTAGTGTGAGGACTGTCCGGGCAAGTGTCATCCAGGTCACAAAGAAAGAGTTGACAGGAGAAGAGGGAAATGTTGCATTTCGATATCGTTAGCGCTCTGCTTTTTGAAGTGGAAGTTTTCCTTCTCTGTTGCTGAGGTTGGGTGGGGTCCAAATGATAGTCTCCCACTCAGGTCCTTATTCCTGACGGAGGGTTCCCTGCTTCCAGCACTGTCGCCTCTTTCTTTCTTCTGCCGAGTGGCCCCCTCGCGAAGGAACCCCCTGTGAAGTTGACTTCTTTCCTGTGTTGGCAGCTCCTGGCCGGGGTGAGGGGTCAGGAACCAGAGCTTCCCCAGACGGTGTGGGTATTGTCCAGACACGGCAGAGGGAGGTTTCTCCCCCCAGCCCTTTTCCTGCCACCCACTTCTGTTTCCCTTCCTTTTCTCCAAGTTCCCAGTGGTTTGAAAGTCAGTTTATGTGCATCTTGAGTCAGCTCAGCCAAAAGGAGAGGAAGCACTGCGCGGGAGAGGCCACACCATTTTCAGGGCTCAGTGTGACATGGAAACGCAGGCCCCCTGTTTAGACAGCAGTAAGAACCGCGAGGCAGCGAGGGAAGCATATCACATCCAACTCTGTACCCTCCTGCATGGCCCCCTGTGCCATTCCCTTGAGAAGCCAGCCTTCCACAGAGCAATTCTTCTCTCTCTTTTTGATTTCCTTCCCCAAAGGGCTTTACTTCCAGAGCACTGTCCCCTGCAGCAGAGGTTCACTATCTCCTACAGCGGAGGCACAGGCAGGGTCTCTTTGCCCTTCTTTATTCCCTGTGCTGTGTTTACTCTTGAGCATGAATTATGTTTTTATCTTCTCAACTGTGGGGAAGTAAAGTTGTTCAGACATGAAGGAAGCCATTGCCTGATTTATCCCCCAAAACAAATCCATACCGGTCTAGGCCAACAACTTTCCTCCTGTGCCTCATCCACTCAGGTCCAGCAGTAGTAGGACAGCTGCACACACTGCTCCCAGCATGGAGGGGTACCTGAGGGCTTTTAAGATTTGAGGACACCGAGCAGGTCTGCTTTCCCACTCTCCAGGGCCTGGATTTCTTGGTTCAGAGAATGTCTGAACACCTAGAGTATTCTTTAGTTCTGGTACACAGAAGCCTCACAGGACAACACAGCCTCAGCCCAATGCTGCAGGGAGCCATCCAAGCTGAAAAGCTCAGCCCTCTGTTCAGAGACAGCTGTGTCCTGCTCCACCCCATGGCAGTGTACCACGCCCCACCCCCAATGGTGCGATATGATCCCTGTGGCTCACAAACTCCATTTTCCTCTTCCCTGAGGGCTGATTAGGCAAGCTCTGGATGTCTGGTCCAGACCATCAGTTCCTGTGAGGGAGTGGGGAGTGGAAGGCCAGCTCTGAAACCGTACACAGTCTCTACTCCCCAGTGGGAGGTGGGCCTGGCACAGAAATTGATCTGGTCATCTGCAAAGGGCACTTCTTTGGTTAACCATATCCTCTTAGGGGTCGCACCATAGGCAAGGAGGTGAGATAGAGAGTCTGTATGACTAGACAGAAAGAATTGGATGTTGAAGGGCATTTTTGTCAAATTTCAGTGACCTTTCTCTATCCTTAAACATCCTGAAACAATGCTGGATGTCACCTAGACACAAAGCCCCCTGACTCCTGGAAAGTGCCAGAAACAAATGGCCAGACGGTTCCTCTGGAGCTCTGAAATGGTACACAGTTCACCCTTCCCAGTGGGAGATGGCCCGGCACAGGCATCCTGACGTTCTCAAACCCCTGGGAAGCCATCTCAGCTCCTTGCAGAGCGCCATCTTGTTGGGTGTCCTCACTGCACCACCATTGTCCTTCCTGTTAAAAGACTTTCAGAGTATGTCTGAGTTCACAGATTATTCCGCAGGCTTCCAGTGTTCTGAGACACTGTGGGCTGAGCCAGCTCCAGATGGCCCTGAGCGAAGGTTGTTGGGGTTTGGAAGTTGGGAGAGAGATGGAGGCCAGGTGCTCAGAGCTGTGCATTTTAAAGGCGTCCGAGATACATGGCTGGCTGGCTGCATGGGGATGCTGGAGAACAAGCCCGGAGAACTGAACCAACCCGAGCTCGGTCGTGGTGCCATACTTGCGTTGGCAGACCCTGCCGCCGCCATACTCCAGCAGTAAGCTAGCTCTCTCTCCTTTACCCAAGAACTGGCAGTGGGGGAGATTCTTTAGTAACACATGCAAACTTCTTGGGATTCGCACCATTCAATTTCTTGTAGTATAAATCCTTCCTTCCCCTGTCAGAGCATGAAATAGTTCTCTCTGACCCTGTGCTCAGTGGCAACAGCTGTCCCCAGCATGCACAAACATTCACTAACTGTGGCGTTAACAATAGGATGGAAAAGGAGAGGGGAGGAAAGGTCTCCAGTCCATGTTTCTTTTTGCTTACATAAAAAAAAAAAAAAATCACTGCCTTTCTGGGCTCTTTTGCTATTGACGCGACTGACTTGGACTCCTTGCTTTTTTGGAGCCAGCTGGAGTATGTCCAGAGACTTGTGCTTGTAGACTAAAGCCATGTTTCAGAAATATGCCCAGATTCTGCGTAAGCACACAGAGGTTGATCTGGATACTATCCTTGCAGCAGCCGCACTCCATAACAGCAAAGAACCAGCTGCTGTGTCTTTGGAAAACCTGTCCAGGAAAATCAGGCATCCAGAATTTCCGGGACAAATTCTCTTCAGAGATGGGTGAAGCTGAGAGCTGCCTATGTTATGAATCACCAGGCCGTCGGTAGCAGAGGCCTGGAGCAGAGGGCAGAGGCTTTAAATGCGGGCTGAGGTCTCCTTGAAAAACGTTCTCACTTCCTCTTCTGCCCAACTGGCTCTGTTTCCCCTCAAGTTCTTCAAGGCTTAGAGGGGGAAGAAACCACATGGGGGGCTCCACGGAGGTCCAGCGCTTGGGGTCAGGGTTTGAGCTGGCAAAGAGGGGGTTAAGGCAGTGACCAGATAGCAGCCTTTTGGCAGCACAGACCTCCTCTGGCAGAAGGAAGGATATAGCTGTATGAGCTGCCTGCCTAACAATGCCTCACATGTCCCCAGGGGCCGGCCTGCAAATAGATTTCATCTTGCTTTCTCTTGTACTTTTCAGAGCTTCCTGTTTTCTCACGGTCCTTTTGGACAGTTTACAGTCTCTCTCTCCCTCCCTCCCTCTCTCTCCCTTTGAGGAAAGGAACACCCTTCTTATTAAAGGAGAGAGGGGGAAGAATGGAAGGGAAGGGCAGTTCAGGGAGGCCATTCTGTTTGGCTCTAGGCTATAGCTCTTTGACCTTTGCTCTCCTAACGGAAAACACAGGCTTCCTGGGGCATCTCAGCTCCAAAGCTCACCTCAGGCTGGCTGCAGAGGCAAGGTGCTTCTCATTGGCTCCTTGGGCCCCAGGCCCTGCCTGGTGCTGCCGCTGCCTCTGGCCTGAGTCACCCACAGCAACTTCTCTGTGGCCACTGCCAGCTGTGCCCCTCCTTAGCAAGTGCCTAAGGAGCCTCCAGGCCCCGAATCTGGGAAGGAACAATCCTAGGAGCCCAGGGCAAGAAGGCCTGTGCAAACTGGGGACCAGTCAGTTTCAAGGGCAGCCTGAGTGACCCAAGTAGCAGGACCCACTAAATCTGACAGGATGAATCTTTGCTTCCATGCTTCGTTCCCCCAGTGGGTTGCGTTTATATTAGGCCACAGGTCAGCCAGCAGAAATTACTTGGAAGATTCCTCATTCGGTCTTGCCTTTGAAATCCCCTCCAGTTAATTTGCTGAAAAAGACAACATCCTCATCTTCAAAGATATTTCTGTTTCTGGAATGTTAAATAGTCCACTATGCATTAGATAATGATAGTAAGATAAGCTGATATTTATTGAGCATTTACATGTGGCCAGTGCTTTCTCCCCTCCCAAGATCTTCCATGAGAAACTGTGGTTATAGCTATATACATCATATGGGAAGCAAAGTTCTCTGTCGTTCTGGGTTCCTACCTGTCTCTGTCTGCTCTTCATTTTAAAACCTCATGACCAGGCCAGGATTTAGCTCAATGGTTCCAGCGCCTGCCTTGCACGTGCAACGGCCCGGGTTCGATCCTGGTAACCACATTTAACAATGCAAGGCGTGGTGACTCACGTCCACCAGCAGTCAGTACCACATACCACAGTGCCAGGCATGGTGGCTCACACCTGTAATCCCAGCACTCAGGAGGCAGAGGCAGGAGGATAGCTGTGAGTTTGAGGCTAGCCTGGACTGCATAGGGAGCTCAGGTCCAGTCTGAACTACAAAGCAACACCCTGTCTCAAAACAAAAAACAAACCCTCAGAGCCAGAGTACCTTCTGCTTCACCTCTCTAGTGAGCAGCACTGGTGGACCCAGACCATTCCTCCCAGATTCTCTGCCACTGTCCTAGAGATTGAGCCCAGAGCCTTCACACTTATTAATTGAATGTTAAGGTCCACCCATTTTAAACAGATGACAGCTGCGTCTGTACTGCTCCATCAGCTCCCTGCACCTACTTTATTTTAAACTCTTCACACCCTTGGCAATGGTCAGCGTGTCCTGATCAGGGCAAGTTCTTGGCTTTCCACCTCATGATTAGAGGGGACTTTAACTCAGGTGGCAGCGCACCCTCCCAGCCATCCCATTTCCTTTCTAGTCTGACTGCAGTGACTGCTTGGAGCAGACATCTTGAACTTCAACCCAGGTGCTGTCCTGAGATAGCCCAGAGTCTTTCTGAATTTCAGAGACATTAAATATCTGTACACACTTGGGTATCGCTACATGAAGACCATTTTTTTTTTTCTGAGACAAATGAAGAGGCCACGTGTTCTGGATGAGGACCAGAGGGCTTTGTGGAAAGGTCAGGGGTTGAGAGGAAGAAGCTAAACACCTACCCTTGAGATGGGAGTGGAGCCCCAGGTGTTCCGGAACCTGAGCTAATTGGTATCATACTGCCAGTAGAGATTTTAGTTTGCAAACTAATGTATGTGAGTTTAATGAGGGGAAGGAAGAGAACTTGCCGGAACTGCTGTAGATTTCTGCATGGGGTAATGATATTTTCCTAACTTGCCTTATGCTTTCACTGAGATATACTCCTTAGCTATTCATTAACTGAGCTATGTGTGTGGCCCTGTGCTTGTTACTGAGACTGTTTTCAAAGACAGGCAGGTGGCTCTTCCATTAGATACTATGTGGGGCACTATTTGGAGGCCCAGTTTCAGAGCTGATATCCCCTCTGTAGCTCTGGAGAAGCTCCATGTTGGCACACACAGTAGGCCACAATAAACTACACAAAATAACTCCAGTATGTAAAATTGAATTTTGGCAGCACACAAAAATCAATTTCCTTTATCAGCCACACATAAGATAATGTAGCTGACCAATTAAGTCCCACGATAGACTTTCCCTGAGGCCATAGGTCTTGACTATAGAGGACAATATCACTTTCAAGTCATAATGTCCCCATGTTCAGTGTTACTATAACAGTATAAGTATTTCAGTATTGAATGAATTGAACCGAATAGAAACAGAGAGCCGAGGTTGTAGCTCAGTGGTTCTGTGCCTACCTGGCAAGTGCAAGGTCCTGAGTTTGATCCCTTGTCTGCAAAAAAGAAAATAATGGCTTGTCTGGGACTGAGGAATTACCTAGACACCCAGAGGCAGCCATTGTCATGAGCATAGGTCAGACCTGGTGCTGGTGATTTACAGGGTCTGTCTTGTCCTCAGTTCTAGTAGGTAAGAGAGTCATAAGCAGTGAATTGTAATCATGACAGTGACAGTTACTTGCTTAGGGTTAAAGTTGATACAAATGTCTAACAGTATCTAATGAAGTGGCCCAAAGCTTTCATGCCAGCCCTTAGGAGGCAGAGGCAGGAGGACCACCCTGAGTTCAAGACCAGCCTGAACTGCATAATGAGACTTGCCTCAAAAAACAAAACAAAACAAAAACAGAGAGAAACTTCATCCTTCTGTCAAAACAAAGGACACTCTATACATCCTTCAAGGCTAGGCTGAAATTCCACACCCTTCCCCAAATCTTTCAGGCTAGTCCAGTTTTCCATATCTTAGCTAGCAACCACATATATAACCGAAAGATGAATTTCTCCCATCCCAGAAGCATCTCCCTTCCATTCAGTGAGGTTGCTGGCCTCCAGGACCCTATCCATGCCTGGACTTTTACAGTAGCCTAATTAACCTTCCAGCCTTCAGCTGTTCTCACCACTTGGAGCTTTTTCTTCTATCAGTTCTGCTGCTGTAGTATACCCCACCACTGCACTCAAGAGATTCTTACTGAGGACCCATGATGCATCCATCAGCTAGGAAAGGAGAATAACAAAAAGGCAGACACATCCTTTGTGAATGTTGCAGTCTACTGCTGAGATCAGCCTCAACAAGTGCCATACCCTGGGAGGTACTGGCCACACTCGGCAACTGCAACCAGCAGCATCTCTCCAAATCAACTAGAACCTTTCCACCAACCCAAAGAAATGTACTTTTTCCAAACATGACCCAGGACCAGAAATGTAGAATCTCTAATGTAGACTTTGTAAACTCAAGGTTTTATTTCTTGAATCATAATAAAAAATAGGTATATGAAGCTAATAAATATAAGTCTACCAAACCTTTTATACATATGAAAAATGGAGCCACAGATTGTTATCTTAATTATCATTGTTCAGAATAAAAGGAAACAAGTATCCATCCCACATATTGCTTCTCTCAAGGAAATTGGAATTAGATCAACCCCTCATCCTTTTCTGGAATTGCCATTTTCAGAGGACTGTGCTGTTCTGTGTGCTGAGCCTGCAATACCACACTTACTGTTCAGGTATGAAAGCACAAAAGGGAATGAGTACTTAAGAACTCCAATTGGGAGCTATTCAAAAATACAGAACCACCCACTCATAGCCCATCTTAGATTATCTCTGAGGAATATGCCAGCCGAGGCTGCCTGCCTCTTCCCACCCAGCATCTTCTCAAGATGACCTCAGAGAACACCATTCACTTGATCTGTCCATTTCTTCAGGCCAGCTCAACTCTCCTAACCAGAAAGAACCTGTTGCTTTCATTAACAATTCAATCCAGAGTCCACACATAGTGCCTTTGAGAGGAAGGGCCGCTCTTCTGGAGCAAGGGTGGAATGTACTGCTGAGGGCCATCATGCACTGGTACAGTACTCAGAAGGAAGTGGAGAGAAATTGCACAAAAGAATGAGTGAGATATGTTGACTTTTGTGTCTTCAAATCTCTACCTGGAAGAAAGACACATCCCTTCCACAGGTGTCTGCTCATTTCTTTCAATTTTGAAATTCATTCTGATGACTAGCAAATTAAAATTTAGAAATGTGTCGCCTGATATAGTCTAACAGAAAAGCATGTTGTGAGGATGTAGTACAGAGTGATGAGTAACCTCTGGTGTCCAGTGCCCCGAATTATTTAGCCCAGCTCCAACCCCCACTAGCTGTGACCAGAGCCTTTGTCTCGTAAGACTAATATGAAAATCCAGCTCTTCTTTAGCAAATTTAAGGTGTCTTCCATACTGTAGTCACTATATGAATACTAAACACTTAATCATGTCCTTATTAATAAGAAAACTAGTTCCAGTGTCTGCTTTTTCAGGTCAGCTTGCCTCCTTTCCAAAGGTGGCATTCAAAAGAAGCTCTTCAATTTTTACACTGCGTTTAAAGATCCCAAGACACCACTAACCCCGTCTCACACATCTGTCCCTTCCAGTACCAGCTCTGAGGCTGCAGAGGGTCCAGCCCCTCCCAGATTTGGAGCGAGACATGTTCCTTGGAAACAGATTGAAATGCCAAGGTCTAAGCAGAGCAGAAGCAGGTGTGGCCGCTGCTCATTGTCCCTCCTGGGCTTCCGGGAGGTGTCCTCAGGTGTCGTTGGCGGCCTGACTGAGCTCTCCTTACCTCTGTCTCCAACAGCTGTGTGGGAAGGAATTCAACAGGATGCACAACCTGATGGGCCACATGCACCTGCACTCGGACAGCAAACCCTTCAAGTGCCTCTACTGCCCTAGCAAGTTCACCCTGAAGGGGAACCTGACACGCCACATGAAGGTCAAGCACGGAGTGATGGAGCGGGGTCTTCATGTTCAAGGTAGCTCTTCTCCAGGAAGCCCCGGCTGCCAGGCTTAGTGGGCAGCAATCAGAGAGGAATTTGGTTTTATGGGGTATGGCTTTGGGGGATCACACTCATCAGAACAGGAATGTACTTTTCAGGACCACGGTGGAGTAGCAGGAACACACTTAAAGTGTTACTAAAACATGGAATGCTGATAACAGTGAAGGCTGTCAGTTAAGGAGGTCACAGAGGGTAAATCTGGGAGATGATGGCGATGCCACCTGGCACCAGTATCGGTTTCTTTGTTTAGACTGTGCATCAGGTGCCTTAGCTCCTTCAGTCAACACAGCCTCTCCCAGTGGAGAAAATTCTATCATTTCTGTTATATAAATGAGGAAACCAAGGCTTTCAGAGATCACTTTGCCCAAAATGGCTCAACTGAAAAGTGCCCGAGCTAGGATTTGAACTCATAACTATCTGACTCAGCAGTCTTTGTTGTAGCTACTTTGTCACATCACTGTTAAAGTGCATGTGGTTTTGATTTGCTTTTTAAAAACAGATCTACCCTTTGCTCTGTCAGCAGAAGTGTATCTGTAGCAGCTTAAGTCCTCCCTCCAAACACAGAAGGACTATTTTCCTGCGGATCGGCCCCTATGCAGAGCAGGGTTTTGCATCTCCCCACCCTGAGTCTTCACTGAACTTGAAATGTTCCTGCCCACTTTGTCTTCACAGCCCCAGGGCCCTCTGCAGTGAAGTTTGTGTTCAGACCTACCGATTAGCAGGCTTCCTCCCGTCACCTCACCAGCTCATCCTTTGACAGTAAACACACTCTGTCCAGTGTAGTGAGCTGTGTGCAGTGACAAGTTGGAGAGAATGAGGCTGTCCTTGCCCTCCAGGAGGTCTGTGTGTGGAGACACAAGACAGTCCCAAGTGGAATTTACAAAGTCATCTTAACTGCTTTGTGACCACCATTGTTAGCGGTGAAAGCATAGAGCCAGATACTTTGGAAGCATTATTAGTCACCTCCACAAATCCATGAAAGAGACGATTGCTTTCATTGCATATGAGGAAACCAACACAAGAAGGTGTTATATAAGCAAGTCTGAAGGCAGAATTGAGACTGCAACAAAATGATTTTTCAGTCAAGCCAGTGCTTATTACTCTAGGCAAAAACCAGAAGTGATTTGCTTCTGTTTGCTGCTTGCAAAGGTAATGAAATCAGGCCACCGGTTCCTAAATGAGATCCATGCCTGCACACATAACATGAAAAAAATAATTGTAGCCTTTAGGTTTTTCACAACACCCACTGAGTTTATGATGACTTCTGACTGACAGGGAACTGGAGCCACCACAAACAAGGGCTGGAGCTTGTGCCTAAACCTCGAAAAATCCTGGATAAAAAAGCAAAAGCCGGTTTTCTTTTCCCTGGAAATGTGCTTTTCTTAAATTATTCATTAACTCTCTAGTTACCTGAGCCAGTTCCCAAGCTAGACCTAGATTCTTCCAGAAGTAAAGTTTGTTCCACCACTGAGGCAAGAGACAGACAGACAGCTGCATTGTTTGCCCACGTCAGAAGGAGGCAGTTGGCCTTCAGGGCCCTCTGCCCTTTCTTGGGTGCTTCTGCCCTGAGACTCAGGTGTCCTGATTTTTCTGTGCCTTTTTCTCCTCTTCAGAGTCTCAGAGCCTGACTGTCAATTCTCTACAGGCAGAGACCCTAACGAGGGTGGGGGTGGGGTAATAAGACTACCTCCTATCTGTTGGCTACTGCAAAACCCATTGGTATAGGCCCCAAACTGAAACCCAAAGTGAGATCCTCTCAAATCCCTGAGCCCAGTACAGAGTGTACGTGGTCAGACACGGGATTTGGGAGCCACTTGGAACCCTGCATGCTCCCTACTCTGTGAACAGGAGCCACCATCTTGAAGCGGCCTCTTCCAGATCCTACTGGAATCTGATTTTTTTCAATATGAAAATGTTATTGTTTTTTTTCCTTATAGTAAAATCTATGTTTACTGCAAAAAAAAAATACTTGAGAGGCGAAAAGAGAATGTAATAACCACCTCAGAGTTTATCCACTGTGAGAGTTTTGACATCTGTCATGTCAGTCGGCTTTGCTGTCCCTGGGACACAGTCTGTGACACACAGAATTTAGAGCAGGAGAGGTTTAAGTGGGTCGGCTCACATTTTCAGAGGATTCAGTCCATGGCTTCCTGGGTCCAAGGCAGGAAAGGAACATCATGGCTGCCAGGGAGGAGAAGAGAGGAAGGGAGATGCCGGGACCAGACACAGTGCCCGAGGTCAGGCCTCCGTGACCCACCCAGACCCACCTAAAAACAGGCTGTGTTCATCCCAGGTCCATCCCGAGCCAATTAAATTGACACAGTTGAGTTTATCCACCACATCCTTCCAGATATTATTTTTGAGAAATATAGATCTGATATATGTGTATATATAATACATTTTTATATATATATATGCTTTTTAAATATGTGAAGAATACATTTTATGATTTGTGTCACCTCTGCATCTATACATAAAACTTCACTGTGTGTATGTACTGCCGTGTATTAGCTGATACCTAAATACCAAATGGTTTTCACAGTTTCACTATAATAAAAAATGGTGATGAGCATCCTTATACATACAGTCTGTGCTCCTGCCTGCCTGTTTTTCATCATTTAAATTTTCACTTGTTTCATTGCTAAGGCAAAGCTTCTGTTTAAAGCTTTGTGGTGCATGTTGCCAAATTCATTTTACAAAGAATATATGCCTCTAGACGGTGACAGGCCTCCTGTGTCCACCTCCTCACTGGGATTCACCTATTTTTAAGGTGTAGTGAGGGCCCTAGGCACCCCTCACCTCCTACTGATCAACCCTCCTACCACTCCGCTCTCCGCTGCTCCTCCTCACTTCCTGAATTCTCTCTGCTCTCACAGGTTTGGGAAGAGGCAGAACCACCCTGGCACAGACTGCGGGTGTCCTGAGGAGCCTGGAGCAGGAGGAGCCTTTTGATCTGTCACAGAAGCCCAGGGCCAAGGGGCGAGTGTTCCACTCAGATGAGGAGAGCGCCCGGGGCAGCCCCTTTCATGAAGAGGAGGAAGAGGAGGAGGAGGGGGAGGAAGAAGAAAATTTCTGCGAAGTGGAGCCCTACAGCCCCAGCCTGTCCCCCCAGAGCCAGCAGCCCTGTGCTCCCCAAGATCTGTCCACTAAGACCGATCAGACCCTCAAGGGGCTAGGGGAAGCTGGCAAAGAGGAGGAGGAGGGAAGAGACGAGGAGGAGGAGGGAGAAAAGCAGGACGATGTTACCGAAGAAGAGTTGGAGGAGAGGAGCAAAGATCCCTGCGGGGCAGAAGGCAGGCCCGAGGGAGACGGGGAGAGCAGAGGGGAGGAGCGCCTCAGCCTCAGGGTTTTCCAGAGCGCCCAGCGGGGTCCCTCTTTCTCTGATTACTTATACTTCAAGCCCAGAGATGAGAGCTTAAAAGAATTACTGAAGAGGAAAATGGACAAACAAGCAGTACTTTTGGGTATCTAAGTGGACAGTTTTAACATTACGTTTGGAAGGCGACAGACAGCTAGGCGGTGCAGATACCGCTTTCTGTGTGAACTGCCACTCACTGGGGACTGGCAAAAGGTGCCAGTTTGACAAGTGACTCAGACCCATGAGCAGGCTCTGTCCTCAGCAATGTAGCTGCTTCTGAGGCTGTTTCTTGGGCCCTTCAGTCTTAAAACACACAGTGCAGGGTCTTCAGTGTGACTTTACGCATCTCCCATGTAATAAACTGGCACATTCTTCTAGATGTCTAATCATAGCTGACCCTGAGGTGCTTTTAGAAATTCTGTGGCTTTTTTGACTAATATGTAATACATGGTAAGTTTCTTTCTAGTTGTAAAATGACGATGCTTGACCTCTTATCAATAACTGCCTAGCTGAATTCATGAGAGTTCTATTTTTCCCGTTAAGTGAAACTATTGCTAGTTGTATATTTTAAAATAGCCTTTATTACTTAAGCAAAAATACTGGAAATGACACAGAAGGGCAAGCTACTGAAAAAGATATCGTCAAGTAGCTGCTGCAGATAAAATCCAAGCTGACCAATAATTTTCACTAAGGGGAAATCCCAGCTCTTTGGTTCCTCCCTGGGTCTCTCTCTTTTGCTTCAGCTCTCTGCACGAGCAGGAACATTTGGAGCATATCTGCAGGTGACTGGGGACCCTGGTTCCTCAGATTGATGCCCTGAGTCCTGAGCAAAGTCCCCTCCTGGGGATTACTGCTCTGCTCTGAGGTCTTGCACTCCAGAGAGCAGAGAGAGCTGTCGCTGGAGCTCAGGGCTGGGTAGAGGAATTCTATCTAAAACAAGCTCTGACTTATTGGAGTGTTGGAATATTCAACGGCCCATCACTGTTCTGAAAACAGTGTCCTCAGTGCTGACTGCACTTTGGAAGCATCTCTGGAGCCTTCCCCAAAACATCAACACTAGGGTCTTCTCCCAAGATTCTGACTTCATGGTCTAGAAGGAGCCCCTGAACCGATCATTTCTAAATTGTTTAGTGTGATATGTGCAGCCAGGATTGAGAACAATTCACTGGACTCAAATGGCACCCACCCATTTGTATATCTCCTGGGATCCCCTCTTAGGGACCCTCAAAGTTCTTCTGCTGCTGGCTTCAGAGAGACTCAGCCCTGAGAGAGAGGGCAGGAGACCAGCAATCACTGCCCACTCAGCCCTGCACACCAGCTCTGTAGGCAGCTAGAGAAGACAGACCTGCTTGCTTCCCCACCACCATCACCATATAGATACACACTTTGAGGACTAGCACACGATGCCTACGATGTTCATGACCGCATCACATGATGCATAACTGGCCCGATGGGGACTCATTCTTCATGCCCAGGTGCTCAGTCCATCTGGGGGACAGAGAGGGTGGGTTGGGCCGTGCGGATGGCCTCACTTAGGCACTGGCACTGAGTAAAGCGATACTCATGGGGGCTGATTGCAGTAGGACTATGACACCTGACAGGACTGTTTCTGAGCTGTACAGACCCCATCTCCTGTTGAAGGTTTCAACTTCTACCTGCAGAGCAAGGTACTGCTGGTGACACTATTTCCCCTCCCAAACTTCCCAGGAGATTTCTTGGGAAGGCCTGGTCCTCCGCCATTGGTGGAGGCTGGATTTTTCTCTCAACCTAGGTGCCTCATCTCATCCCCATCATTGATCAGGTGCTTTTCCAGTCCATGACCATTTCTCTTGCCACCATCCTGAAATCTCTTATCATCATTGTCATCATGTAGTGCTACAGCTGCTTCAATTTCCTACTGTGACTTATGTCCTGAGGTCAGAGTCCCTGCAAAGGAGATGATGGAGAGAACATTGCCTGTGGGTTTCTGCCACTGTAAGTCCAACTGTGGGCCCAGAACTGTTCCAGGTGCTCAGAAGGCCAAGGTCCACTCACAGGAAAGATAACTCAAAGGTGCCTTTGATGACACTGCACAGGAAGGTGACAGAGTGGATTATGAGGACACCACCTCTTCAGGCTCTGTTGTATGTGTAATCATGGCCACACATTGAGGACTTACTGTGTGCTGCACCTGATCACATGTGCTGAAAATTTCCAGTTGTTTCTGGCTGGCATAAGAGCCAAGAAAACAGAGCAGAGGTTACAGTCCTCTCCAACCAAACCAAATTCTGCCAGAATGTTTGAGGAACCAGTCAGCATTGAGTTGGAGAGACCATGGTCCAACATGGTAGCTTTCAAGTTGTATTTTGAGGGGCCAAAGAGCCCATTAGGCCCCTACAGAGTTCGTACAGGAGAGAGAAACTCAGCTCTCATGCCCACACTACTCATAATGGCTCATTTTGTCTGTTTCTTAGTATAATTTCATTTGGAGGAAGAGATGGAGGTATAAGGAAGGTAACAAAAATTTTACTGTGGAGTGTACTCTGGGGCCTTGCTTAGCTTGTAACTCTGGATCTCAGAGACAGTGAGCTCTAACTTGGGGGTTGAGTTAGCACTGACCGGGGGACCAAGAATAAAATCTGGGTTCTATACACAGACTAGTCAACATAGTGGTTTGCGTGGGACAGCCCTTCTTTATACCTGTGGTCTCCAGGTAATTAATAACAGTGGGCTCTTAATTCTCAAAAGTGTCACAGTTTGGGTGACAAATTACATGAACACTCTATATGTGAGGAAAGAGCTAAGGGGCTTGCTTCTGACTGCCATCTTGTCTGATAAGCTATAAATCAAAGTGACTATAGGAAGACCGATTGGGGCCTCACCAGGGGACGAAAGGAGAAAATCACCCAAGGTTACCAGCATCCAAGGCCGTCATCATCATGTTGTGAAACTCTGAAAATAGATCAGGACCAAATGCCTTTCAGGCTTTGACTACTGTCAAAACAACACACAAGCCAACCGGCATATTTTTCTTTCACCCTTAATATTAGACCTATAATCTGCTCTCGTGTTGCCTTCCAATTCTTCTTCCACTCTCTCTTTTTGAAAATTTGACTCCCCAATGGCCATGAGACTGTAGCTAACCTTTCCTAAACCCAAAGAGTAACTAGTATATTGGTATATGATTAACCACATGAAAAAACTCAGCGTGCATACTGTATTTATTAAGCCTTGAAAGAATTTAACAAAATACTAACATTGTGTTTTGAATTATGATCTTCATCTGCTTTGCTAGAACAAAATGTAATAGAACTAACATTTAAAATCTTCTGCATATTTTGGGCAACATCACACCAAATGTTGATTTTGTACAGAATTCTGCCTTGTCTTTTAAAAAGTGAAACTCCAAGTATGTAGCAAACCAAGTTGTGAATATTACTTTGCGCATCAGTGAAAAGGCAGTTGACCTGAACATAGCATGTTGTAACCTATATTTTGTTAATTTAAGAAAATAAAGATGTGTTTAAAAAACTGAGTTGATTATTTACAAGTACCTGAAATTTTGCAAAGAAGTACCCTTGTCAGCATCCCTCTCCTTCATCTCACAGTGCTGACTCCTCAGCCTCAGGGAAACAACGGTGTTAGATTTTGCCTTCCCAACCCCAGACTCCAGGAAAGATTAATGAACTTCATTCCATCTACAGGCAAGTGATGTCTTACTCATTTTGTTTTTTCTTATTCAGAAAGATTCATTCTTTATAAGAAGAGATAATCCCCCCACGCACACACAGCACCCCTTTTCTCTCTCTGGAATGTGATAATATAGCTGTCTGGGAGCCAGGAAATGAACCCTCACCACACATGAACTCTGCCTGCCCTCAGAGCACAGACTCCCCAGCCTTCAGAATCGACAGCCAAATGCTTGTGTTTTAAGCTACCCAGTCTATGGTCTTTTCATAGTAGGCCAAACTGATGAGGATGTGTGTCTTTTGCAGAATGGGCTTCCTGTACTGGTTTACAACCAGAGGTAGTTTAGTAAGTACCAGAGGAAGCCTAAGTGATGTCCCGGGTTCCTCACTTCTCTCCCCTGACCTGCTGTGAGGGAACAGTAGCTCTGCTTCTTCCCAATGCTGACCAGACCAGTTACCCTGCCAAGAGGGAAACTCCTCTCCCTGTCTGCTAGTCTTTGGAGAGACAGATAAAAGAGTCCAGATGGCAGCTATAGCTTATAATTTAATGGTACTTTTGCTGTGTTCTTGAGTGAAAGTGGATATTTTTTTGAGGATAACAGCTTATAGCCCTGAGGCACTCAGTTATAGGGATAATAGAATAAAGCCACTCAGCTCCATGTGTCCATGAGAGTGATGAGTCCTGCCTCCACCCTTGGTCTCTGGAGCCTTCCGGCTGTGAACTTAGAATTATGTAAAAGTCCTCGAGCCCATGCATGCCCTGGAGGTGGGCTCTCTACCCTTACAGAGTATCTCCTCCCAGAAACCCTAAGGAACCGGCTCCTGCGAGAGCACCAGTAGATCTTTTGTCCCCGAGCCTGTCTCTGCACCTCATTTACCGTAAAGGGAAGTCCATGGTTTGGTACAGTGTTCTGTGTGATTCAGTGCTACTAGAGACTCTCCAGAACCACATCTCTGTGCAGTAGTGCTGACCACTTCTTATGAGCAGCAAAGGCAAACTTCTCCCCAGGATGGATCTGTTTGGGTTGAATGGAGAGCTGATCCCATCAGGATGAAAGGAACTCAAAGCAGTCAGCCTTGTACTAAATGGCTGATCACCCTTCCTGAGCGGTGGAAGGTCAGCATCTGTCCCCCTGTTGGCATATTGACTCTTCAGCAACAGGCGGGGTAAGTGCAGGCTCACACTGGGGAGCCTGTGTGTGTGTGACCTCCATCTCTGCCACTGTGAGTACTTCATTTGTGTGTTCTTTGATATAAAGCACTGGGACAGCTATAGATGAAAACTGGATGAATTCACCTGGAAAGGTCATTTTTTGTCTGCCAACTTACTGAATGTCCCTTCCGGGATGGATATTAACATGTGATGTAGATTTTCATGATTTGTGTTCACTCCCATAGAACGATGCTAGACTGTGAATAACAGTCAATAAATACCCTTTAACTGAGACGGTCACCAGTGGCTTCTCTCGCTCAGTTTGAGAAGGGAATGAGAGCGGGAGCAGGAAGGGCACTCCAGGTCCTGCAGCATGCCAGGGGAGAAGATGGCATGGCAGACATGACACCAGAGGAACACTGATGCAAAGTGAGGCTGACATGAAAATTCATTGATAGATATGTATTAATTCCTTCACATGAACACAATTATTACATATGCCAATAAGGAAAAAAAAGTTAAAAGAGAGCAAGGAAGTGAGAAAAATGAGATTCTCACCTTTGAAAGCTCATTGTGGCTCATGTAGAGGATGAGTTAGAAGAAGCCACAATGACACTGAGCAGCAGTCAAGAGACCATGTTAATGTCCAGGGAGAGAGAACACAGGACTGGAGGAGCGAGGTAACAAAGAATTTAGAAGTGGGCGGAGCAAAGTCCCTTTTGAAAGCCCATTTCACTTTGCATTCAAGGCCAATTTTAATAATCATATGACTATTTTTCTAGGTACAAAACAAAATGTCACTTGATGTAAAGTTAGTCTCCTCCTAGAATAACTGACAGGATCAATTAGATGATCACAGTTTCCATAATACTCATGCTTGTTACTTTGTTGGCAAGGGAGCATACTTACTAGGAAGTGGACTGGGTATGTGGAATCCATCTGCCTTTCTCTCCATTTTGAACTAGGTCATAGTTAGTTGGTGGAGATATAAATAGTCAAAACGAAGAAGACAAGCGTTTCTCAGACACAGCTATTGGAAAGAAATAGCAGAAAAAAAGACAAAGGAACCTGGAGTTGGAAAATCAGCAGATCAACCAAAGGACTAGAACCCAAGGGAGCCTGCAGGGTCCTTCGCATCTCTGTACCTCCCGAGGGTACTGGCGATCCCGCAGTACAATAATGTGTTCGTGATCCTGAACTTGCATCGTCAAAGGCGAATGGATCATCTCTACCACATGTATAAACTAAACACAATCCAAGCACATTTCCATTTTTAAAAACGTAGTTCTCAGAGGATGACAGTGCAGTTTCCTAGAAAATTTCCAGTGCAGTTTGTGTAGCCACAGTGCAGAATAATTAAGATACTGTCCTGTTTTAAGTTCCAGAGTCCACGGGCCTAAGGCACTACTGACAACACCTCCAGAGGAAACAAAAACAAAAACATGTGCAAGGAGTTTGTCCCCGCCCTGAAGGAACACGCAGTCCTTAGCCAGTCAGCAGGAACATGGCTAATGAGTTTTCAAATCTCCTCTCTCAAGTTTCCAAAGTCTTAAAGCTAAAATCTTGCCAGCCCCGTGAAAACCCAAGTATGAACGCCTCCTGGTTCCCCGAAGTACGGTGGCCCTTTTGCATTTCTTATTTGCTTTTTTAAATTTGCACATGAGGGCAGAGCTTAGGGTTCCCTCCCCGCCGGTCCCGAAGCCCTCTGCAGGCGGAGGAAGACCTGCTCTTGTGATCGCTGGGGAGGGACGCGTTAGGCATCCCCCGGGACTCAGTATCAGTGGCGTTCGCTGTTTCCTCTTCCCGAGATGCAACAATATATTCAGGGAGGAAAAAAAAAAAAAAGAGAAGAGGTTGGTTCTTTTCATGATTTTCCTTTTTAAATTTTGTTGAAAATGGAGCTGTGTTCTCTTGATCCTTCAAACAAATGGAGGGGAAGTGGGAGCCCGGAAGTTTCTCTGATGTTCCCCGGGAGAGGGGGGCTGTGTTTGTAGTGTGATGTGGGAAAAGTTCTTGTGTATCTGCTGTATTGTCAGGTTGTACCAAAGTGATCTGCAGTAGGAAGTGTGAGATGAATAGGATTTCTATGTCAGAGAAAGTGACGGAGCTGCAGTCTTTGAATCAAAGAGCTCCGTTTGTCCTTTATCTCTCTGACATGCTTCCCCCGACCTCTGCCCTCCATCTTTATTCGATGATGAAGGAATCCACAAGAACACGTCTGAGCTTGACCCAAACAATGCATGCAAGCAGAAGTCTCCTTGCTATTCATACTTCACTGTACAAGGTGGCTGAGACCCTGGGGGGGGGGGGGGTTGGCAGGACTGACAGGAATCACGGAGGCGAATCGAAAGGGTGAGCTGTGAAGATTTCTGGTATCACACCTGAAAAATCCTTTTTCACTGATATCTGAAATATGCGCTGTCAGCCTTTTCACAGAGTGGATCTTAAGACACAAATGGCCCGTGGAAGGAAAACGGATGGATACATTAAGACACATGTAAAAGAATTATAAGAATACTGGTTTCCCTGTAGCAATTCATCCTAAGTGTGCTGGCAAATAATTTTGTTTTTTTCTCCAGAAAGAGGTAATAATGAAACCAGTCTCCAATCTTTGTCAAATGAGGAGATAGATGAGGTGAGATTTATTAGTCACCCTAGCTTTACAGAAAGAGTCCCTAAGCCATTTAATATTCTTTTTTTTTTTTTTTTTTTTTTTTTTTTAGGTTTTTTGAGACAGGGTCTTGCTTTGTGGTTCAGGCTGGCCCTGAGCTCAGCCTCAAACTCACATCACAATCCTCCTGCCTCTGCCTCCCGAGTGCTGGGATTACAGGCGTGAGACACCACGCCCGGCACTGTGGTATGTGGTACTGGTTGCTGCTGGTGTGAGTCTCCACGCCCAGTATTGTTATGTGGTTTCCAGGGATTGAACCCGGGTCCTTGCGCTTGTAAGACAGGCGCCGGAACCACTGAGCTAACTCCCCGGCCCCCCCATTTACTATTCTTGAAGGAGGGAGCTTCTCTTCCAACCTGTAACAAGTCTAGAAAAATAAAACAACAAAAACAAAGCGCTTCCCTTCCTTTCTTACCTGAATCAGAATAATATTTCAGATACTTGGCTGTGGTTTTGTAAAGTCTCTGTATGTACAGCACTGAGTCAATTGCCTCTTCAACTTCATAAAAATCAATTTAAGATAAAAATAAAATTCCCACCAATGGCATATCCCTTTTAGGAAGAAAAAGCAACAATTAGTGTGCAGTCATACAGAAACTCAGACTGGCCTCACAGGGACCGTCAGTAAACAGTTGTTAAACACAATGACACATTCTCCGACAGGCTGGAATCCCCTTAGAAGTCAGTCTCTGAAGGTGTTGTACGAAGACACTTGTGTTTGTCCGATTTCCAAGGGGTGTGGATGTCCCCACGCTGTTCGGGCCCTTACTTTCTCCTGACTTCTGACTTCAGGGTTTTCTACTCAAATGCTTTGCCTGATTGTAACAGTTCTGTGGGTGAAGGTCTTGACCACCACCACACCTCCCTCAGCAAATGTAGCCGCTCTCCCTGCTTCTTCCCAGGACATGAGTGTACCTTCAAGTGGATGCGTCTGTTCAAAACTAAGCATCTTTCTCACAGTGGTTCATTAAAACTCTACAGAAAAGAGTCTGGGGATAGGATAGGGTAGTGTTTCCAGAGTACAGCAGTGTGAGGATCCCAGAAACCTGTCCCCCAGATAGGACACAGAATTAAACTGGTAGTAATTAGCAAGACGATCATTCAAAACCTCTGGTGTGTGATCAAAGGGCTTACAACAATTTAAGAAACACGTATTCAACATATTAGTAAGAATAATGAGAGGCCATGACAGTGCAGCCGGAGCCAGCCCCTGCCTCCCCATCTGTCTTGATGTTGCAGAAGATGTTTCCATGGGGTCCGACAGCCAAGAGGCAATCCTTACTCTAACTCTTTAAATTACGTTGTTGTTTTTAGCCTATGTATTTCACATAAGCAGAATCTTACAGAATGTCCCTTGTGTCTGGCTTCTTTTACTTAACATAATATATTTAAGGTCTGTCCGTGTTGCAGTCTGTGACAGAATGTCGCTCCTATTCATAGCTGAATACTATTCCTTTGTATGGACATACCACTTTTGTTCAACCACTTATCCATCCATGGACATTTGGCTATTGAGAATTGTACCAAAATACCAATTTTTAATTCCTTGTATTTCCATGTTGTTATAACTTCGAAGTGGAATTGTGGAGTCCTATAGTCCGTGTTTGATTTTGTGAGGCACTGCCAAACCATTTTTCACAGAAACTAAACCATTTTTCATTCCACTACCGATGCACAAGGTTTCCAGTCTCTCCACACCCTCAACAACACTTATTTTCCATTTTTAAGTAAATCCCACCTTGACAGGTATGGAGTGGTAGCTCACTATGCTCATAATTTTTGACAAAAGTGTTGAAAATCCTTTATCTACTCAGCTGTTAACAATGAGACCCACAGTGACTTTTGGTTTCTTGTGAACAAAAGAAAGAAAATGAAGGATGAACTGGACTACTCTTTGTGAGTAGAAGCTGCTGGAGGTTTGTGTGGCTCTTATTCCTATTATTTTGTTATTGTTTTGCACTTTGGGTCCTCAGAAGTACCAGGAGTCTGTGTGAGTTTTATAGAAGCCTTTTCTCCAGTTGACATGCTGTCTTCTGTCTTACCATGCCATTTTCTTTTGTGGCCCCCAATTCTATTTTTCCTGAATCTTATATCACAAGATGACCTGATAGTTGTAGCAAGATGACTGTGCCCTGGGTTGGCCTGACTTAAACTTGTCCCAAAGAGCCTGAAGCTGAATCTTTCCTAGGACTTGCCCATCCCATGTGGAGGTGTGGGGGTGGGGTGGGCGGATGACTCGAGTGCCACAGAAACAAAGGAACAAGCATCCAACCAGGACTCTGGTAGCAAAGAACTATCTGTTCAGGTCTGCAAATGTTAAACCATAAAAACTTCCAAAAGCAAGAGAGGAAAACAAACAAAAAAGCCTTCTGTTTGCTTGATTCTTTAGAAAGAGCCAATGAGGTTAATTTACTACTCAGGTGAGCCAGTTAGTGATCAAAGACCTACCTTACTCACTGAAAATGTGGAATCATATTCATTCACCAAAACCTTCACATTTAGTTCCAAATTTGTGCCTGTAGAATTTGCCATCTGTGACGTTTTCATTTGAAATCAAAACAAGAAGATCAACACTAGTATTTGTCCATTCAGTAAATAGTTACTGAGCATTATGGCAGACACTGGGCTGGGTTGACTCTGGAGACCCTGAGTCACAGGGTCTGACCCTGAGACACAGCTCCTGTCTTAAACACACACACAGCTGTCTTAAACAACCTGACATTTTGGCAAAGTCATTCTCAGGAGGCTACACTATAAAAAGGGCACTGATGCGACCACATTAAATGACAACTTCATGCACCCATGATATATAAGGTTCCCAAATTATAAGCATAGTAATTAAGTTCCTGTTGATGCAATGATCTTAGAATTCTACTCCTGTAAATTAACTTGGCATAGTATTAACAACCACTCCCGATGGTTTTAGTTTAGATGACTTTGGTTGGTGGTCTAAACCCTCCTCCTCTCCCTCACAATTTAAATTTCTTCCCTGGCATTAGAAATTCCTTTCTTGGGTCTTATCCTTTAACAGTGGAGAAGGACTGGAGCACTCAGGATTCTAAATGTTCCTACCACAGCAATTCTTTTCTATTTATCTGAGCGGTGAAGGTTGGCATTTCTCTTGACCTCTCACAAGGTGCATGGTTCAAGCAAAGATTAAGAGTCAACTCTTGGGCTGGGGATTTATCTCAGTGGTTCTGGCACCTGTCTTGCAAGCGCAACGGTCCGGGTTCGATCCCCTGGTAACTACATACCATACTGGGCTTGGAGTCTCACACCTGTAATCCCAGCACTCTGGAGGTAGAGGCAGGAGGATTGCTGTGATGTGAGTTTGAGGCTGAGCTCAGGGCCAGCCTGAACTACAAAGTGAGACCCTGTCTCATAAAAGAAAGTCAACTCTTACATTTATGGTCAATTTAAAAGATCTTGAACTCTTGTACTTTAATTTTGATCCTTGAGGAGGCTCAGAAAAGCCAGTGACCTTGAATATTTGTCTGCAGTTACAGAATAATTAATCTGAGACACTCTCTATTCACCATCTGCTCCAGCAGGCCTGTAGAGACAGCTAACACTGCAACATGTGCTTCTCTACTTGTGAGCTTGTACCTAGAGCAACTGTTTTTCTCCTTAAATTCCTTCGGCTCACAGTGGACATGGGACGCTGCACCTCGGAACTGTGCTGGTAAAGGGACATGGTGGTGCCATATAAAAGACTCTTCCTGGACCCTGGCTCTGCAGTGGGTTAGCTGTGAAACCTGCAGCACATCACTTAATCTTCTTGAGCCAATTTCCTGCCTCTAATGTGGAGAGAAGGCAGAGTGGTAAATTCCTAATGCAAAATAAGCACTCAGTATTTCAGCTCTCGTTATTTTTTAATCCCAGTGACCACATAAGAACCCGCTCAGAGCAGAGCCAGACACATGGGACTCAGAAGCCATGTTGGTTCCCTCCCTTGTCTCCCTGACCAGACCTTGTGACCTCACAAGAGTGAGATCAATGATATGACCGTGCTGCGGGGGCTCTCACACCTCCCCGCTGTCTAGTCACCCCCCAGGCTTCTGCATCCAGCATAGCACTCTCCCCAGGGGCAGGGAGCCCCACAGGGGAGCACGGAAGTGGGACAAGGACTCCTTGCCAGAGCTCACGGACATTTCCGTTCCCTTCTGAGGAGGCACATCTGAGGGCATCTGGAGGGAAAGCCCCTTGCCAACTGTGACAGCCCATCACACAGAGTGGCAGTGCCAGGTGCGCTTGCTGACGTCCCCAGAGCCAACTCCAAAGGACAGGCATTAAGGCAAACTTCCGAGAAAGCTTCAGACCGATACTGCTTCCAGTATTCCTAGCTGGGATAACTTTTAACTTTCAAAGAAGAACAAACTTAGCAAGCAGAAAGCAATGGCATCTAACATTTTTATTACACAAGACAAACAGCTGAATGGTTCCTCTGCCCTGTGGAGTAGCATCAGGGGTGGTATTTTTTGAAATAACAAGTCATGATCCATTCATTAGGGGACCATTGATTCAAGAGGGCAGAGGCAAGTACTGTTACAAAATGAAATGGATTTGAATAGAAAATATCAGAGAGTATTATTCATGATGAGGCTAAGTGCTTTGGAGTGAGGCTTTTTTAAAAAATTAGAGAGATTGAAAGATGGTTGAGTGAATTACATTTTCAATGTTTTTCTTACTGCTTGTCATGGTCCAAATAGTTTGAAAGCCACTAAAGTACTAGATACACATAATTATATGTGTGGTTTCTGTGGAAACAAATGAAAACATCCACTCAGGATTTCAGGATTATCTGATGATAATGGGAAACCCAAATCTTTCAGCAATGCCTCTGTTCATAACGTGTGTGAGGTGTTACTATAAAATACAGTGAATGTTTAAATCTTTAAGAATTTATTACAATAAAAAGTACACTCCCACCAGGCATGGTAGTACATACTTGTAATCTCAGCACCCGGAGGCTGAGGCAGGAATATAGTCACAAGTTTGAGGCTTATCTATATAGTGAAATTCTGTCTCAAAACTAAATAAAAGATACATTGCTCTTAATGCCTCTTATAATCTGCCTCTTGTTCCAAACATACTCATTCTGTCATTTTTGTCACTTTCTGAGGCAGTTCTGGAAGTTCTCACTCATGTCTTTCGTTGCATTGCTATATGTGCCTCCATGTTCTACATCGATTCGAAGTATTTGCCTTTCACAGTCATTTTGACTTTGAGGAAGAGCCAGAAGCTGCATGGAGCCAGGTCCAAGAAATCAAGTGGGTAAAGACCAGGAATGTTCTTATGAGGCTGTCTTTCTGGTACAGGGCACTCAGCAAAAACATTCACAGTGTTTTTGATCACACCTCGTAAAGACACTCAAGGCAGAGCACTTCCAGAGCCACTTTGGAAAGTGGAAAGAATGATGGAATAAGTGTGCTCTAAGTGAATATATATATACATATACATTCCTTATAGTTTTACATCTTCAGAAAAAGCATGTATATATGTCTGTGTGTGTGTGTGTGTGTGTGTTTGTGTGCATGTAAGAAAGGAGGAGAGGGAGGGAAAGACTACCAAAGATTCTGTTGTGGTTGGAATCCACAGAATCATGAGATTCTGTCTCCTTCCAAAAGGCTCATTGAACAGAAGACTTGGTATCTGAGAGGTTTTGGGAAAGGAAGTCTATCATGAGGGCTGTAACCTCCTCAGGTTGATAAATCCATTGTGAGAGTTAATAATCTGAGGCATTAGGGCAAGGGATTTAGCTCAGTCGTTCTGGCACCTGTCTTGCAAGCGCAAGGACCCAGGTTCGATCCTCGGTAACCATATACAATACTGGGTGTGGAGACTCACACTCAGCAGCAATCAGTACCACATACCACAGTGCCGGGAGTGGTGGCTCACACCTGTAATCCCAGCACTTGGGAGGCAGAGGCAGGAGGGTTGTGAGTTTGAGGCTGAGCTCAGAGCCAGCCTGAACCACAAAGCAAGACCCTGTCTCAAAAAAAAAAAAATCTGAGGCATTAAACTAGAAGGTGAGAGAGAGAGGAGACAAGCCTATTTCATGGAGGTGGCAGTCTTGGGAACTGTATCTGACCCCAGCCCCTTCCTCTCTGACTTGCAGTTTCTCTGTGTCTCTGTCTCTGTCTCTCTCTGTCTCTCTCTCTCTCTCTCTGCTGTGAGAAACAGGAAGCTCCTTGTGGACTGACCAGGCATGGTCTTTCTCTTCCCTCACATACTTTATTCATCAGCAGAGTAAAGTAATTGTGCAGTGGAAGAGAGCGGTGCCAAACATGAGCTGAGGATCCCAACCTCTTTGTAATCATCAGATTCTGTCTCTGACAACCTTAAAGCCACTTAAATGAGCATACAACCCAGCTAAACCATCCTTCAAATGAAGCCCGACAACATCGCCAACTTGTGACCATCCAGTGTAGATGTCAGGATGGCTGCTGGTTTGGGATAATGACAAAGCTGCATCTGCTCACTACAGAGAGGAGCACTCTTGACCAAGTCTCTAGAAACTCTTGATGCTTACTTTGCAGGTCAAGAGAATGAAGCATATTTCTTTGTTCAGAAAACCAGTTCTTACTAAGTCTTTCCGGTGCCTTTAACTCACACTAAACTATCCATATCTCAGGGAGTCACTCATTCAGACAAAAAGAGAAAGCTCTGTTCTCTCAGCCCTACGCTTGGCAGAATGCTTTTCCTTATTATTTCTGTCTCTCTACTCTCCTTGTGCTGTTCTTGAGTCCCTGGACCGCGGATCTAGCTCCCCTTGTTTTACTCTTATCACAATGTTTGGCCCTCTGCTGTCCAACCACTCCCGGGGTATTACCGCACTAGGACAAGCCAGAGGAGGGGATCCATTCCATTTAAGGACTTCATTAAAGACAGCTGAAAGGAAAGAAAGAAAATAGTCATGAGAAAGTTTCAAGTTTTTAGATTAAAAGTCTTGGAAGCTGAAAGGGTCCCTGACAACAAGCTCTAGAGTGAAATCTCAACAGGGACCTGAACTTGTTTTGGCAGCTGGGATTTCTCAACAGTGAATTTCTCTAATAAAACTTGAGATTTTCCATGGCTGTGACACCTTCATAAGACACTGGGGACTAAAGTACTAAGGCTTAGGCTCTAAGGCTAATGGATCACAGACAGGGAAGTAAGAATCTCTTTACAACTCTCATTTTGCTTCTTTCTGACCTATGAAAGGGAAAGATCTTCAAACCTGAAAGTGTAGAACAAATATTGGTAAGAGGTAATTGAGATCTAAGATGGGGCCAAGATAGCACAAGAATAGAAGACCTCTTCAGTCGTTCAGATCCAGGCAAATTCTACCCCAAGGTGTGAAAGATACAACCAAAGAAAGGCATTTCAGCAGGAATCACTACTATTAATTTTGGGAAAATCAGAAAGAATGAGGAAAGTGCCTAGAACTAGGAGATAGGCACGTGACTGGTTCTGCAGGGAGCTGGGGTAGCGCCATGGTGAGATTTGGAACCAGGAGTCATCAACATAATGTGAAATATGGTTATTTGGGAATTGTATCATCATATCTGTGCATCATATGAGCGATACATAGTGATTAGTATAACTTCACCAGGTAAAGCCTCCCATGCCGTCTATCAGAATAACATGGAGAACTAAACTCAGAAGACAAATCTGTGTATTTTTAACTTGTAGAAAAGTGCTACCCACGATGTGCTGACTGCTCTGTTAGTAGCCTTCCGGAGGGCAGGCTGTGGTGTAGAGTTTGGTTCTTGTCTGTCCTATAAAATATTTCATCAAGAACATACACAAAAGCCCAAAAGCTCTGAATCTGACTAATTCAGAACTAGAAGGAATAGTAAATACACTGGATGTGAGAATAAGTTTTAAATCGGCTTCTATGAATCCTTTATGTTCAGAAATTTATTTATCTACAGAAAAAGGTATTTTTAAGCTTCCAGAATGTGTTCATAATGATCAGCTGTAGTGAGTAGCATAGTAAAGTTTTTAATTCTCTTTTTGACCCTATCTTATATTTTTGCAATAATAAATATACCCCTTTCCTTATAAAAAATAATGAAAGATTTATTTAAAAAAGAAAAAAAAAAAACAGTTGGCTGAAACAATACAAAAACAAGCCAGATGAAACTTAGCATGGCTAACCATAAAATCCTGTGTCAAGGTCTAGAAAAGTGCTTTCATAAGCATAAAAGAAAGGAAAGCTGGATCTGAGAACTGTTTATTTGAAAAATATTTGGAAGTCTTTGGCACAAAATCAGTGCATGCCGAGGGGGCAGATGAACCCAATCATGGGCACTGTGAAGAGAGTAGAAAACTCTGAAGGAAGAGGAGTGATGGTTTTAATGAACTGCGGGCAGATCCCACAAGGAACACTTCTCCCAGTACTGAGTGTCATATACTAAGATGGGCCTTGATGATAGGTTTGAAAATGGTGTCACCTGAGGACTTGTGACCCTTTTTCACTGGTCTCAGCAGGAGAAGATTTACCAGGACATGTGACTGCTGCCATAGATAGAGCCTGGGCAGTGGCTTGACAGGCTAAAGTAGAGATGAAGGGACCATTGGCGAGGAATATCAGAAACAGATCTCAAAGAGTAAATGAAACTGGAGAGCCACAGGGTCCCAGTGATTTAGGAAGCCAGGAAGCCACACACACTGCACAGTGTTAGGCCCAGCGAGCTCGGCATTGGCCCAGAGGCCCCTCCCCTCCACCCCACCATTTTCTCTCAGCTTCTATCTGTTTCAGTATTGGAATCCAGCTGTATGACCCCTGATTTTGAGTTGCCATTTTGTTCTATTTACTCTACACTTTTCAAAAGAAACAAAGGGGTTGCTTCTCCCTTCTCCTTACAAACACACATGAGGGTGATGAGCCTTTATTCTCCCTTTTGGAGTTAACAGTAGTTTGTATGCTTCAGTCTCATTCTCTCTCCCTTTCTCTGATGCTCACATGTGTGCACGCATGCGCGCGCGTGGACACACACACACACAAACACACACAGCTACAGACACTAGGAAGACCACCCAAAAAAGTCTTATTTTGAAGGTCTGGGTATTGCTTCTGCATGAAGAAACACTTTTGTGCTTTGAAGATAAAAGAGAAGAGTATTTCTCAAAGGGCCCATCATTTCCAGGATACTAGAAAGCAGTTTGGGCTTGTGAGTTCCTATAACTTAAAACCTCGTGGCTTTTGGCTTCACCTTGAATTTCTGAACTTAAAATCTTGAAGACTTTTAACTTTCAGTTTAACAGTGGTCACAGAGAACTTCTCATCTTGCCAGACATCAGAATTGTCTACCATATATTAAAAATTGTTTTAAAAAATGTACATAGATTCAGCTAAGGAAGTCACTGGACAGGTACATTATAGGTTCAAAGAAGAATTTCGAATAGTTAAAAGAAGAAAACAACTTACATATTTAATAGTAAGAAATTGGCTAAGTGAATCGAGGTATATTCAAATAAGTGGAGGTTGACTATTTAATATAAAATGATATAAATCTATATTATCATAAAAGGTATTTATTTATATTGTTCAGTCTTAAAAATAGACTACTGAAGAGTTTTCACAGCAAAGAAAAATGTCTAAAATGTTTATAGATTTTATATGTCTTTGTGATAGTTAAAGGTTGCTTCAATAAATTTCTTCCCCCTGTTTTCACATGCATTTTGTTGATGTGGCTACAACAAGCCTGTCTTCTCCTTGTGGTAAATAAATAAATAATACACAAGAGAAAAACAACACTGTCACTTCATGACGAAATGCTCCCTTGACCCTGGGTCTTTTCCAGCTTCTGCATTGTTGTCTGTTGGGATTGACAGCAAATCTTTTCCCTCTGTGCCTGCATCCATTTTCCTTCTCAGCCTCTTCCCTACACTCAACCCAAACGACTGCCGTGTAAGTCATTACTTACCTCCACGTGGCCCCATCCTCTGGCCTGAACTCCTCTCTGCAGCATTGGACAGAACCAGTCTTGGTCTCCTTGGAACACAACTTCACCCTGCCTTGCAGTCTCTGTGTCTCTCTGTCTCTGTCTCTCTCTCTTCTCCCTCCTTTCTTTTCTGAGAACTCTCTTCAACCTCATCTGTTGACCCTGTTCTACCTCTCTGACCTCTTGTCAGGAGCCTGGAGCTCAGTCCTTGTGTCTTCCCTCTACCTGTGCTAAGTTTCATCTATAGATGCCACTAAATGCTCCAAGCTAGTATCTCCTTGGAACTCTAGTCCTCTCAGGTCAACTACCTTCTTAACAACCTTCCCACTTGAACACGGAAGGTATCTCAAATTAATTAACTAAAACCTCTCATTTTCTCCCATCATCAACCTATTGACATTCCATTCTTCTCATAGCCACTAAAAAATCTTGAAAACTCTACCTTCAAAACCCGTCATGAATCTGACCGTGTCACCATCACCATGTGTGCTCAAGCCAAGGCCATCCACCTCTGGGAGAACTCCTTCAAAATTCCCATGCTGCTCTTTGAATGTCACCATTGGGTTAGGGATTGAGCTCAGTGGTTCTGGCACCTGTCTTGCAAGCACAAGGACCCAAGTTTAATCTCCAGTAACCACTTAACAATAACACTGGGCAAGGAGACTCACACCCACCAGCAACCAGTACCACATACCACAGTGGTGGGCATGGTGGCTCACTCCTGTAATCCCAGCACTCGGGAGGCAGAGGCAGGAGGATTGCTGTGAGTTCGAGGCTGAGCTCAGGGCCAGCCTGAACTACAAAAAGTGAGACCCTATCTTAAAAAAAAGTGCCACCATTTCCTCAAGTGTCTAGCCCTTGGCATTTAGCATCTTCTGTCTAAAATATTCTTTCTCCAGTTACCTCATGACTTGTTCTCTTGCTTTCTTTTGTTCTCTATTCAAAGGTCATTTAACAGAGAGGTTTTATCTGACTACTGTACTTAAAGTGTTTTATTCCCATCCTATGAGCTCTTTGTTTTGTCCTACTCTGCCTTAGTTTACCCACTGTACTTATTTTGACATGTAACACTCTATATGTCCTTATTGACTGTCTGTCTCTCCCAACCGGATGACAAACCCGAGTGTGGTGCAGGAAATGTGTTTGCTGTTGCATTGAGCAGCACCTAGAACAAAACCTGAATCAGGATAAGAGCTCAATAAAGATCTGTGAAGTGAAGGATTTACCTAGTCTAAGACTGTTGGGTTGTTTTGTTATTGTTGTTGTTTCGGTTTGATGGGGGGGGGAGGTTGTGAATCTTAACTCACAGCCTTGTCTGACCACAACAGCAAGTGCTGTGGTAGGCCACGCTGGCCTGTTTTAGAAAAGTATCTGCTAAGTAGGCCACGGTGAGACACATCTATAGTCCTAGCATTCTGGGAGTCTGAGGCAAGAGGATTCCCTCGCCTGGGCAAGTTAGCAACTTTAAGGATCTTGTCTTAAATAAAAAAGGGTTGGGGTGATGTTTACTACAAAGGCCTTGAGCTTAATCCCTAGCATTGCAAAATGCCTGAGACCCACTCTAGTAACCATATCCCTCTCTGTCATCACTTTAAGAAAGTGGGGAAGTGCAATGAAAATGAAATCAGTGACAGGAATGCAAGGGTAACTGTGCCTTTGATACTGGGCCTGTGGAGCCAGAGGCCGGGGCCAGCCGCACGTTCGCAGCCTGCACTGTCCTTCATGGACCTGGGCAACATTTCCTTTCTTCAGGCTCCTAGAGGCCTTGATTTCCTTAAGGCCACAGGGTCTTTTGGTCTGAATCCTTGAAGTGTTAACAGACTGTTTTTGTTTGAAGTCTTACTATGGGAAGCTGCCTCCCCTGGGAAGGGTAAGCTTTTGCACCTGGGGTGAATCCGGAGTTTAAGACAAGGCCATTCTGTTTCTGAGGCTATTACCAAGGGACAGTAATTTTATTATGCTGGTCTGTGGGAAAACTATTCCTTGTCTCGTTTTTTAGTTTATACAGAGCTGATTGTGCTACTATGGTAAATACAAAAGGCTGACATGCATTCATTCTCTTACTAACATACATATGCACACATACACAAATGTAATCATTCACCAGAACCCACAGGTACAAGGGTACTGGTTCAGGATCCCAGGATACCCAAGTAAACTGATTCTTGAGTCCCCTATGCTTTTGTGCAAAGCAGTGTAAATGTTAGGGGGGTAGTAATATTTAAGAAATAAAACATAATATTCACAGCAGTCTCTAAATGTTTAGTACATGTATTACTCAGCTTCCCTATCACTAGGACACAATACCCAACACCCACAACATAAAGGAGGAGAAGTTTCATTTGTGTCACGTTCTAAGTGGGTGCAGTTCATGGTCAGAGGCTCCAAGGAAGAAACATTACGGCAGAAAGTGGCAGGAAGCAAAGTCAGAAAGGAAGGGTCGAAGGACTAGCCATAGACCTCAAGGCCATAGCTCCTTGACCCTTCCAGACATACCCAAAAGTGTGTTTTAATGTTCTCCTGGATCCCAAGCCCATCAACTTGACACTCCAGCTTAATCATCCCCGTACAGAGCAACTTTCCCCTAATATTTTCCATCTGAGCCTACTGGAATCTACAAAGCAGCAAAAGGACATGGAAGGCCAACTGCACATGTGCAGTACTGGTGTTGGCCTTGAGCAGGCTGGACTTGGGGATATGCCAGTGAGAAAAAAGGCTTTCTGAGAATTTGTCCTTCAGCAAACAGAATCCCAAACTTGAGGTAGCAGAAGAAGGCAGAGTTGGGGAGTGTTTGCTGGATTTTTGAGTGGCATTGTGCTTGTATTTCAATAGTGACTCAAATTCAGGAGTTTAGAAAGACAAATGTCCAGTCCTGGAGAAAGGCCAACATTCAGAAATAAAACAGATAGTTGCAGCAACAACTCTCATTTGGCACATCAGATACTAGTTAACTAACACAGGTTCATTCAGCTTCTACAACGTTTACACAAGGTACTGCAGCATTAAGTCTCCAGGGCCCAGGGCAGTGACAAGGAGCCCTGAGAGGTCAGAGGCTGGAGTTCTGGTGAACAACACACAGAATTTCTCTGTGCCCCTGTGTTTTATTAAATATTCACATGAACTTATTTCTGTTCAGAATACACCAGTCTGTTTTAATATACTGTAGAGTGTTTTCTCTCTGAAATCTTGGATATTCTTGGTATTCCATATAAATGTCTATACTGAAGTCCTGAATACCCCCAACACAAATCAGCGACCACTAGCACCCCTGTGTTGTTAGCACAGCTTTAAGGCTGCCATGCAGACCCAGGTAAGGTGCCTGCCCTGGGTGTCCTCCAGGAAAGCTCTCTGAATCACTCACTGACTTGCCAGGAAGGGGCCATTGTTGTGGTTTAAAGGTTGTCTCTTGGGCTAGATGGTTTCCCTTTAAACCATAGCTTTACTATATGAACTATGTGACTCTAGACTAGATATTCCTCAGTTTCTCTGTCTGTAAAATGGATCTAATAACAGCACCTGCCTCACTGCATTGCAAAGCCTAAATGAGTGAATGTGTAGAAAGCATAAAAAGCTTCACTGTTCTTGGCCTTCCCTGACCAGTCTATGGTAGCCTCCTCTCCCTGCCTAAACCATGTTTTATTTTCACAAAAGCTATCACTGTCCAGTTATCTTCCTTATTTTTAAAATATTATGTGCTCACTTCAGCAGCACATATACTTGTTATCAAAACTTTGAACAATTGAGAAGTTTAATAACAGGAAACAATTTAAATGGTACTCGTGATAGAATACTAAATACCCATCAGATAATTTAATATCAAAGCAAGTTTTTAATTTTCTTCAATATTATCAAGATTGAAAGTGAAGCTACCAAACAGCACGTATAGAGGACTATAATTGTATTTTTCTTTTACACACACATACACACATATACATACAGACACACACACATATATATATATATGATTTTTTATATCTAATACTTGAATGTGCACACATATATGTTAATAATATTTATCTCTAACTAGCAAGGTAAAGGGGAATTTTAATGTTTTGGCTTGTTTTTCTAACTCCCAAATTTTCCATAATGGATATGTATCATCTTTATGACTACAAGGGAAATATTATTTATCGCAGTTCCCTGGGAAGCTGGGGGGTGGGTGGCATCTCTGAAAGGCTGCTAAAAATCCAGACCCTATCAGAGACCTGTGAGTCCTATGCTCACAGAGGTATGTGTGGCTTCACTCCCACATGCAGGGCTACCTTATGGCCCCCGATGGCTCTGCAGCCTGTATAATCAATGCTTTTGAATTACTTTCCTGCTGTTATAAAAGAATGTTTTCTGTTTTCCTGGCTGGACTCTGATACTCTACCTGACCCATCATTCCTTTCTGGAAATTTGTCATAGAGAAATGGCCAGAGGTGACATTGAAGTCTTAATGGAAAGGATTGTTCACTGTTGCATTATCATTTGGGAATATATTAGAAAAAAATAACTTTCTGACAACAAGTGCTATGGGTTGAATTTTGTGCCCCAAAGGATATGTTCTACTCCTAATCCCTGGTACCTGGGATGTACCCTTACTTGAGATAGGGTTTTTGCAGATGTAGTCAAGCTTGAATAAGGTCATACTGGATTCAAACTGGCCTTAATCCAGGAGCCAGGGTCTCCATAACAAGAGGGAAATAAGAACACAGACATTGGAATGTTGCAGTTGCCATCCAAGAATTGCTGACAGGAGCTAAAGGGGGCAAGGAGGGGCTCTTCTTTAATCCTTCAGTGAGAGCATAGCCTGCCAACACCTAGATTTCACCCCCTGTGACTGAATCAACTTGTGCTGTTAGAAGCCATCTGGTTTGGGCTCACTTGTTTAGGCAGTCCTGGGAAACTAATAGAGTGAGCCCATAGACCACCAAGACTACATATACATATATATTCTATTCCATCTAAATAACATGAAACTTAATGAGATAATTCATTTAGAGTGCAGGTTCCTTGGCCCTGCTGTGGATATTCTGAGGCAATAAATCCGATTTGGCAGCCAGTAATGTATTCTAGGAACCATCAAGCAGTAGACTTCTTAGCCACCCCCAATTGGAGTCAGTCACAATCGGACCTTTAATTTCTTCCCCTGAAATATACTTTAAAAGACTTAAGAAGGAAAGAAGCTACTTTTCTTGGTTCCACTCTCAAGCACTTCCAGACATCAGTGAAGCCTTAATTTCCAGCTAAATGAGCTGTCAATCTTACTTAGAAGGAATTGGTTTCCTTCGGCCAGAGTCGGGAAGGTATCACTGAAGCCTGAAGAGGCATTTGCCAGCTCACTCACTGTCTTGGATGAGCTCTTCTAGTCTCAAATTACAGAAAACAATCTTAGCTAACTTAGACATAAGGAAGGAAGGAAGGAAGGAAGGAAGGAAGGAAGGAAGGAAGGAAGGAAAGAAAGAAGGAGTGGAGTTGAACAGCCCATCTGGGGCAAGTCTGAACCTAGGGTAGATGCTGCCATTCGCATTGGAAATAAGTCCAAGCTGCTGCCATCACTTACGGGCTTGGACTCTTGACATCTATGTCTGAAGTTCTAGATTCCTCAGGGATGAGCTTGACAGTCTCCATGCACATGGGAATGTGCCCCATCTGTGCATGCTCCAAACCATGCAGCTATGACTAAGGAAAAGTAGATCCTCACAAGTCAGATACAAGTCAGGCAGGAGACTCTGGGGCCAGTTCTTGAAGCAGAGGGAAGGGGAGGTGGTAAGTGCCCCTCTCTCCGGACTCCCTTTCCCCAATTCCCAAGGGTAAGCTTTTGCTCTAAGAAGAGACTTTCAGTTTTCTCTCAGGGTAACTCTTTTCTGTCTCCCCTACTTGTCTTTCAAACACCATTTCAGATCAGTCCATTTCTGAAGAGCTTCCTGTCTCTCCTTTCCCCACAAACATGTGGAATTTGGTTTCTTGTCATCTTGCACAAGTGTGCACTTCTGTGAAATACTCTTTCAGGGGGAACTCCCTTAGGGTCCGTGAGAAGATACAGCCCTTTTTACAGCAACATCAGGAAATCTCAATGACACCATGTTCTGGTTTTGGTTATCTTTCTAGTGGTGGTGCTGGGTCGTGTTGAATCATCCAGACCAGCTTCCCTTGTGACCAGTCTCACAGACTGGGAAGCGAACTGATTGTTTGGGGGCTCACAGCTAATCACAAAATGGGGCTTTTCACAGTGAGAAGGCTGGCTGCCCTCTGTTGGGAGGAGAGTTCACATGTGGAGCCCTTAGTGGAGTCTTCAAAACTTGTAGAGATGAGTGTGTAGCCTCAAATCCACTTACTTATCTGCAAGTGCCAACCTTGCTATTAAACCTGAACACTGAGTTTAGACTTTAGAAAAAACAAATGTTATCTGACGCTTGGCTGCTAGGATGACTTGGCTCATGTGCCAACAGAGAGGGCTCTGTGTGCCCGCCGTAGCAACATGCCATTGCTTCACCACCCTGCTCTGAACAGAATGAGTGACCAGCTTCAGAGAATCAAAGCGGTTTCTTTGGGTCTTTTTGTTTTTATTCTTTCTCCACAGAAACTACCTTAACAATTACACTATCAAGAATTAACTATAATGACACGGTTCGCTCTAAAGAGTCATAGGAAGGTGCCCCCAAATCTATAAATGTGATTCTCTGAATCAGTGGCAATGCTTGACTTGTGCTAATTGTGTATACAGGGCCCAGTTCCATAGCTTCTGTGACTGTGATCCTCAGTAAGATGGCCTCACAGTAATCTCTCCTTCAGAGGAGAGATGAGAGGTTAGGGTCAGCTCCTGTCACATGATGAGTGCTTAGTAAATGTCAGCTCGTATGACCATTTTCTGACACCCCGAGGGTAATGTGTGAAACACCCCCTCTCTGTAGAAGAGTCCCCCATTGAGACACCAGTGGTAGCCCCTTCATGCAACTCCAGCCCTGCAGAAGCCGCTGTGACGCTGAGTGTGTGCGTGGAGGGCTGCTGGAGAGCCAGCGTGGACCACCGGAACTGAGCTAGAACAAAGAAAACCGAGGCCCAAGCTCCGAAAGCGTGAATAAAAAGGGGCTTCTCTATGGAAAGAGGATCTGAATGGCTGATGGGTGAGGATGGAAGGAAACTTGGAATGTCTGCTCTTTCCAACCTTTATTTCTCAGTTTTAATTTTTATTACTACATGTTTGCATTACACAATGACTGCATTCCTTGTGGGAGGTTGTTACATGTACATAAGACATCTCAATTCTTTTTTCCATCTCCTTGCCCTCTTTTCTTTTCTCCTTGCCCCCTCCATCTGTCTTTTGCTTCCAATTTGGGAAAGATCTATCTCTCTACTTCTTATTATCTCTTTATTTTGCTCTTCATTTATATTTGAGTTTCTCATATAAGAGAAGTCATGCAATATGTAAGCTTGTGTGGATGATTTATTTCACTTCATATTATGGTTTTATGGTGCATCCATTTTCCTACGAATGACTCAAGTTTACCCTTCTTTATGGCTGACTGGTACTGCATGATATATAAATGGCACATTTTATTTATCCATTCATCTGCTGATGGATATACAGGCTGCTTCCAAGATTTAGCTATTATAAACTGTGCTGCTATAAATACGGATGTGCACAAATCAGTGTAATATACTATCTAACTCTTCTCAGGATGATACCTAAAAGGACAATAGTTGGTCAAATGGAATTTCTAGCTTTAGCTTTTTGAAGAATCTCTACACTGATTTCCGTAGTAGTTATATTAGTTTACATTCTCATCAACAATGCAGTAGAGTTCCTTTTTCCCTGAAGCCTCACCAACCCTTGTTATTATTTTATTTCTTGATGATACAATCCTTTCTGAAGTAAGACGGAATCCCGGTCTTGTTTAAATTTTCACTTCTCTATTAGCCAGAAATGTTGAACATTTCTTCATGCCTTTATTCGCCATTTGTACTTCTTTTCTTCTGAGAAGTATTTATTCATTTCAACTGCCCATTTATATGTTTCCTTTCTCTTCTAAAAGTCTTACCTCCCCTTAGGATCACTTAAGAAAGATCTATGTCTGATCAATAAAGTAATTCTAGAATAGTGGAAAGAACTCAGGCTTGGGAGGAAGTAAAGTACAGATAGAACCTGACATTTATTATCTGTGTTGTGCTGAATACAAAAGGCTTGCCAACCTCTCAGCTTCAATTTTCAGTGCCCTTATCTGTAAAGTGGAAGTACTCATTTCTGTCTCGTATAACTAAAAAATACAGTGTGCATAGTGGCCCTGGACCATATCAGATATGCTGTGGATGGCAGTTTCTTCAGTGCCACTAACTTTCCTAATGCATATCAGGCTGTGCTATGGCTTAAATGTGTCCTTCCCATTTTGTGCATAGGGCACCAACTCCCCAAAGTCATATGTTAATGTGACTTGAGAAGTGGGACCTCTTGCTGGTGACTGGCTGTGTCCTCATGACTGCATTTGCCACTCACAGCTTAGTGGGTTTGGAAGGAGTCTCACCATGAGATGCCTTGTGCTATCTTGGGCCTCGGCAAAAGGTCTCCACCAGCAAGGATGGCATCGCCCTCCTGGGAGGACATGGACTTCCCAGCCTCCAAGGTGTAAGAAAGAAATTTCTCCTCTTTTTAACTCAGTGTCAGGCTGGCTACTACTCAGATGTTAACTCATGTAGGACTGCTCAGGCTAACAGCAATTACTTATTGCCCTTTGCAAAGCAAGCTTATGTATATTATCTTCTGAAGGAGACCTGAAAAGACACATTTTTAACACACATCCAAAATATTTTTGTATATACAAAAGTTTGAAAGAACTACTGTCTCATTTCATCCTCTTTAAAATGGCATTATTAATCAGATGTGTCAATAAGAAATTGAGACTTAAAGAAATTGCTGCAATAGCAGAGTAAGGTCCCATGCCTCTGACTTGTGAATTCATTTCTTCAGTGTGAAGATAGAAAACTTTAATGGTGATATTTTAGACACCCAAGACAGAAAGTCGGACAGATGCTTTTGCCTGTAACTCTACTCTTGGCAAGCCTGGTGCCGGGTGGCAATTTGTATGGAATTTAGAAGGCATTTGACATAATCTGATTATGTGGCCCTCATACAGCTAATTTAAGAAAGGATGCACCTGACCACATGTCTTGGAGCCTCTCAATATTGAATGGCTGACTGACTGCCAGTTGGCTTTCTGGAATGGAACATTTAGTGATCCTGCTGACAGACAAGCGTCCCTCTTTCCTTTCTTTCTTGTGGAGTTTGCACCTTAATAAGGAAAGGATGCAGTTGCTGCTAAACAAGGTGCTAGAAAAATATTAAACCAGGAAAGAGCAGATCTTGGCTTGGACCTTTACAAGGGAAGATGGCCACCAGCCAACATACTACCAGTTGGGTTATTTATATTGCAAAAGGAAATAATTTTCATGTAGGCTACCTCCTTTCAGCTTCTGCTTAACCCCAAATATTGCTCCATAAGTAACCATCTGGGTTTGAAATTAACATAACAAAAATATTTATGTGGATACCCACATAATTTCCTGCTATAAATGCAATATCTTGTGCAATTACTTCACAGGTTCTCTGTTTAAGTGGTCATTTTGTATCAAGACTGACTTGATTTCTGCCTCTGATCTTCTCATTTTAGAAGTTCATTTGTTTCTTGGAAACTTCTTTTAAGCTCTTGTGGAGAATTTTTCTTGCATTAATTTATTTTGAGTAAAAGTTGTTTTAAAGAGAAACATATCTAATGCATGGGGCACTGAAACGAGCCAAAGAAGAAATTAATCCCCAAGTTGACACAGAGAGTTCAACAACTGGAAATGAGGCTATTGTATTTCATGACATTTGAGGTGGTGGCAGCAAAATACACTAGCTAAAATTTCCCCATAAGTGTTGAGAAGCAAATCCCACTTCTCATCAAAGAAGTACTCCTACTTCTGACTAACAACAGAACATGATTTTTCTTGATGCTGGTATCTCCAGACTTCACCGACATCCCTATGAGATTGCAGCAGCTGAAGTCAGAAGCTAGATAGGTCCTGATGAAAGAGAGTTTGAACAGGCTTAACTACACTAGCCTGCAAAACACAGCAGGTTCAAATCCACCTTTGTGCCTATTCTTTGCAGGGGAGCATGGACCTTGGTCGAAGTGGGAAGTGTTGGATTCTTGGAGAAGCCAGCAACTGAAACAGACCATTTTACCTTGTGGACATGGCCAATTTATAGTGTTCAAAGACCATGATTAGATCAAATTAGAAGCATTAAAGCCAGTTTCTGAAGTCTAGCTGAAGACTCAGAGTGAGAGTTTATGGGTTGGATGAACATTATTACACCTCCTCAGAATTTTCTTAGGAACAAATATATATGTGCATCACAAGCAATTATTTACTTCACATTATTAGTTTCTACAGTTGAATGTGAATTTATTAGGAGAAATACTGACCAACTTTGTCTTTGACATTCAAAGTAGAGCTTGTCTCCTGGATATGAACAAAGCCAATATATGAAGCTGTAGTTCTTAGTCAACAGGAAAACACCACCCATTAAAATACTCAGCCAGACATCTAAGATGAGAAATGAGGCTGGGGATTTAGCTCAAGTGGTACCATGCCTACTTTGGAAGCACAAGGGCCTGAGTTCAATTACTGGTACTACAAAAAAAGAGAGAGGGGAGGGAGGGATAGAAAGAGGGAGAGAGAATTATGAAATTCCTAAACTCTAGACCTAAGCAAACTGATACTTGCCAATTTAATAAGACCAATATGAAAAAACTAGATGTTGTGACAGTACTGACAACTTCTAGGTAACTGAGAAAAGTGATAGATCCATTGAGTCACTATCTCACCCACTCATCCAATAACCATTGAATGAACGCAGGTCAGAGGGCCTTGGACCCCCTCGGGCATGTTACTCACAGATGTTTCCATGCTCTGTGTGAAGAGCCGTGGGGACACAGGACAGGGTCTTCTTATGATATACTTGCAGTGCAGTAGGGAGTGAGACAGATGCTCTGGCAATTGCAACACAGATAGTAGAAAGACGGAAGCTAGAGTGGTTGTCACATTCTGGCAACCTGTGGAGCTCCCGTATCAAAGGAAGCTGCCTGGAAGAGCAGGCACGATCCAGCCAGGCTGCAGAAGGGTCAGAAGACAGTCCAGGGTTAGGGTGGAGCCAGTGCAAATGTGAAGAAAAGAGGGAGAGAAGGCGGGATGCCCATAAGAAGCCATTTGGAACCATCTGCATACTCAGAAGGGGAGGAAAAAATGTCAAAAAAGGAGAAGGGAAAGAGGAAAAAGGAAAAGAAAAGATCCTGGAGAAAAGAGATAGAGTAGGCAGGCAGAGGAGAGAATGTAGCTGTAGTCTGAGTCGATCTTGATTCGCATCTTTCCATGGCCTAGCAACCAGATTGCCCTGGGCTCTCTGTGTGGGTCCTTTGCAAAAGTGTATGACTACCCTGTTCTTAGGGTCAAAATAATTCTCACCCCAACACGTTCAGCTGTGAGCAGCCTTTTTATCTTTTAAGGTACAGGTAGTATCCAGCCTTGTGGTCGTGTGTGCCTGTGACCCCAGCTGCTCGGGAGGCTGAGTCAGCAGGATAGGTTGAATCTAGTTCAAAGTCAGCCTGGGGAATGAAACAAGAGTCTGTCTCAAAAAAATAAAACAAAATAAATAAGATAAAATGCACTAATAAACACGTGGCTTGTGTCTGGTAGTTTAATTAAACTTTACCATTTTGGTAGTCCGGAAGACTAGCACGAAGATAACTAGTTTTGTCACATTTCCCACCACGCGAAGCACCCTGCATACTGCCTTGCATTTGGCCACCCAAAGAAATGCTTGCTTTCAATTCTCCCTTCTGGTCGTTGCTGTTCCATGGCTGAGGATCCATCTATGTGATATCGAGGGGAATTCTTGCTTGTTGATTCTTCAAAGCCAGATTTCAACTCAACAATATAACATATTTTAGCAAAGAAAATGCTATAAAAGAGAAAATAACAAAGAAAGCATATGTCTTCCCAGATGTCAGATCTTTTATCCTCATAATTCTGGACTTCAAAAACAAGAATATGAAAACCTAGTTCAGTACATAGCTGCATAACAACAATAATAAAAACAGCTCCCATTTGGAGAATTCATTCTCTTCTGTCCACTCTACCACTTCCTGTTCAATCGTTGCCTATTAATTTTTTTTCATGACACACTCAGAAACCGATAACACAAAGTTACTGAACACAAACATCTCTCGTTTACCTCTTTTTTGCAGGCTTGTTCCTCATTTGTCTTCCCACTTCCTCTTCAGGAAGATTTGTCTGTCTCTCCTAAATGGGCTGCAGTCCATAATTAGTTCTGTGAGTGTTTTAACATAATCTGTCTTTCTTCAAATTTTTTCCTGCAAACTGCCATTAGGACTCTAATCTCCACACAATGATTGCCAAAAATGTAATGACTATTTGGGGGGGAAGGGGATTAAAAGAAGCCTGGTTACTAATTGTTAGAAGGCATTGCTTGCAAATAGTGGTAGCCATAAACTAAAACAGAAAAAATATTTATAAAGGCACTACTTGGTAACCATTTGGTTTTTCCTAGCTACAGCCTCTAAATTATAACCATCATCCTCCAGTGTTAAAAGAAACAGTGTCCCTGGGGGCCGGGGAGTTAGCTCAGTGGTTCCGGCGCCTGTCTTGCAAGCGCAAGGGCCTGGGTTCGATTCCCCGGTAACCACATAACAATACTGGGTGCGGAGACCCACACCCAGCAGCAACCAGTACCACATACCACAGTGCCGGGCGTGGTGGCTCACGCCTGTAATCCCAGCACTCGGGAGGCAGAGGCAGGAGGATTGTGATGTGAGTTTGAGGCTGAGCTCAGGGCCAGCCTGAACCACAA
>PVIR01010163.1:0-19867 GCA_004026965.1 Petromus typicus
AACAATACTGGGTGTGGAGACTCACACCCAGCAGCAACCAGTACCACATACCACAGTGCCGGGCGTGGTGGCTCTCGCCTGTAATCCCAGCACTCGGGAGGCAGAGGCAGGAGGATTGTGATGTGAGTTGGAGGCTGAGCTCAGGGCCAGCCTGAACCACAGAGCGAGACCCTGTCTCAAAAAACCTTAAAAAAAAAAATAAATAAATAAAGATTATAAGAGAGAGCCAATACAAGGTAATATTTTTTTCAAAGCATTTAATCAAGAATAACTTTGTTATTTCCAAGGAAGGGAGTATACACTGGGGTCATACAACTAAATTAAAAGGCTTTTGCAAAATTCTAGGCTCATGAGAGTTGAGACTAGAATGGTAGTAGACAATGGAAAGAAAGGTTTAAAAGGCTGATTAAAGGGCAAAATCAACTTAATGCTAAGGTAAACTAAAGGAAAATTTATCACAGGGCCATAAGTTGTATTTCATAATAGCCAAGTCACATATCTGTGCTTGATGGGAACCAGAATCTCAAAGTTACCAATAAATATGGTGGTGTTCGCTATTTCCCTAAGTTGTCTCATTGTCCTCCTCTTGTGCCTCTTTGTACAAAACTGCATCACTGCAGTTAGAATGAAAAAGGCAACGTCTTAAACACTGCTGAAATCCAACAGATTATTAACTACCTTGAAAACTTGAATAGAGTTGAAAAGAAGATTCCTAGGAAAAAACTACAGGGCCAAGGATTTAGCTGTGTAGTTCCAGCATCTATCTTACAAGTACAAGGTCCCGAGTTTGATCCCTGGGAACCACATACCACAATACTGGGCATGGTGACTCATGCCTGTAATCCCAGCGCTTGGCAAGCAAAAGTAGGAGGACTGCTGTGAGTTCGAGGCTGAAGGGGGCCAGTCTGAACCACAAAGCAAGACCCTATCTCAAAAAAAATAAAATTAACTACAAAAACTGAACCAAGAAAATATAAAAACCCTGAGCAATCCATCACAGGCAATGAAACTGAAGCAGTAATTTTTTAAAAAACTAACAAATGAAGAAAGCTCCAAAACCCAGTGGATTCACTGCTGAAATATATAAGAACTTCAGGGAAAATCTAATCCCAGTACTCCTCAAGCTCTTAAATGAAAATGAAAGGGAAAGAATACTTCCAAAGTCATTAGCCTGAGATGGCCTTACCCTTACCTAAAACCAGACAGAGACCCAACTGAAAAAGAAACTATAGGCCAATCTCCTAGAATTTATGAACAAAGACATAAAAATCCTCAAAAAGATACTGGCAAAGACAATGCAGAAACTATCAAAAAGATCATACCATGGTACCTCAATTTACAGACTCAATCTGTTGTATGATTTTGGGGAAGATGGCTGGGTTTGTGTTTACATGAGGAAGATGGTCATGTTGTCACCTGATGCAGAGTTTGTAAATGAAAGAAAAATTTTGCCAAATATTTTGGCCTATGAACCAAATTATTTGCAAACAAAAGTGTTTATAACTGAGGGACTACTGTATATCACAGCCAGGTAGGATTCCTCCCAGGGACACAGGAATGATAATTCAACATATACAAATCAATAAATGTAGTAAATCATATAAACAAAAATGAGAAAAATCACATGTTCATTTCAGTAGATGCAAAAAAAAGCCTTTAACAAAAATTACAATCATTCATGAAAATGTAGTATGTATACACAATAGAGTACTTCTCTGCCATAAAGATGAATTTGAATTTCTTTTTTTTTTTTTGAGACAGCGTCTTGCTTTTGTAGTTCAGGCTGGCCCTGAGCTCAGCCTAGAACTCACAATCCTCCTGCCTCTGACTCCGAGGGCAGGGTTAATAGCCTGAGCCACCTCGCCCAGCACTGTGGTGTGTGGTTCTGATTGCTGGTGAGTATGAGTTTCCATGCCCAGTAATGTTGTATATGGTTACCAGGGATCGAACCCAGGTCCTTGCACTTGCAAGGCAGGCACTGGAACCATTGAGTTAAATCCCTGGCCCCCAAACTTGGATCATTTTTAGGAAAATGGATACACCTTGGCATAATGCTAAATGAAATAAATCAGATAACATAAGCTTAAGTGTCACATGAAAGAGTAAAATGGAAGATATATAATAAGGAGACAGATTTTTTGCAAAAGGAAAAGTGAGCAAGAGATGCAGACAGGAAAGAGGAAAGGAAGGAATAAATGTGTCAGTGCATGTATCAACTTCCCAAGATGAATGCAATCATATACTCTCAAACGCACTAAGAAAAATTTTACAGTAAGAAGACTAGAGACATCAAAAATACATTTTATGTTCAGTTTATCTTAGGGTAGAATTTGATACAGGTCAGAGTGATCAAGAGATATATAATGTTGTGAATTTAAATTAGGAAAAATGAGCTTCTCGTATACAATGAAAACATCTATATTTTGGTGTACTACAAAATAAAGTCTTATTATAAAACAGATGGGAATCAATCATGGTGACATGTACCTATAGTCCCATCTATTTGGGAGGGTGAGGCAGGAGGCGCTCAAGCCTGGGAGTTTGAGGCCATCCTAGGCAACATACACCCTTTCTCTAAGTGACCACCCCCCCCCCCAAAAAAGGGAAGGAAAGCAGAAAAGTTACAGAAGGAGAAGATTAATTCTAACTAGGAAAAAAGGTTTCATAGGTCATATTTAAGCTGGACTTTATGAGATATTTATAAAAGCAAAAGTAGCCTGTGGAATAGAAAGTTTTATCAATGGATCATAAAGACCAAATAGAAGTCAGAATGTGGAGGAATCCCGAACGTTAGTCTCTCTTTTTTTGTTGTTTTTTTTTTTGAGTCAAGATCTCACTTTTGTAGTTCAGCTGACCCTGCACTCATTATGTATCCCTGGCTAGCCTTGAACTCATGGCAATGTATTGCCTCTGCTCCTGAGTGCTGGGATTACAGAAGCGTGCCACCACGCTTGGCCCCAGAACATTACTCTTAACAATAAACTATCTGGACCGGGGATTTAACTCAGTGGTTCTGGTGCCTGCCTTGCACGTGCAAGGGCCAGTGATCCCTGGTAACCACATACAACAAAGCTGAGCATGGTGATCATACTCACCAGCAATCAGTACCACATACTACACTGCCAGGCATAATTCCAGCAACTGGGGAGGCAGAGGCAAGAGGATTACTGAGTTTGAGGCTTGCCTCAGCTACATAGTGAGCTTAGGGCCAGCCTGAACTACAAAGAGAGACCTTGTCTCAAAAAAATAAAATAAAAAAACAAACTTTCCCGTATTTGCAGAGAAGCACGGAAAAATACCCAAGGTTTCATTAAAACCAAAATTGAGTTACCTAGTGTTTTTTTATATTGTGGCTATAAAATTTAATGTAATTGCCAAAGTAAATGCAAGCATAAAAAATGTTGATTAAGGGGCCGGGGAGTTAGCTCAGTGGTTTCAGCGCCTGTCTTACAAGCGCAAGGACCCGGGTTTGATCCCCAGTAACCACATACCTATACTGGGTGTGGAGACTCACGCCCAGCAGCAACCAGTACCACATACCACAGTGCCGGGCATGGTGGCTCACGCCTGTAATCCCAGCACTCGGGAGGCAGAGGCAGGAGGATTGCTGTGATGAGTTTGAGGCTGAGCTCAGGGCCAGCCTGAACTACAAAGCAAGACCCTGTCTCAAAAAACCTAAAAAAAAAAAAAAAAAAAATGTTGATTAACACCACTTACAAAAAAAGATGTATATTAAGAAAATATTTAGAGAATAAAACCATGACCACCAGATATCAAGAAGTGATTTATAAAATTCAATGTACTTTTCCTAGAGTGTTTATTAGAAAACAACTTTTACTTGGCATTGTTGGTGCCAAGTGATTGTGCAAGCTTGTAATCTCAATACTTAGGAGGTTGACGCAGGAGAATCACTGCAGTTTGAGGGATGCCTAGTGGGTTCAAGACCAGCCTTAACCACATGGCAAGATTCAATAAAAAAAAGTAATTTGTTAAGCATACATTAGAAACTGTATACAACACTTGAGACATGACAGTTAAAGTCAAGAACCACCATTATTGCCAGGGATTTAGCTCTCCCTTGACTCCTGATAATGTATATTAGCTGATTTTGATTCGTTCACATGCAATCTTCTCTCCATCAGGACCAGCTACAGTCCCCACACAGATTACACTGATTTTTAAACCTAGTTATATTAGCTGCATAAGTGGAGCAGGAAATGAGAGCAGTTATAGAAGTCTTCTTGCAGAGAAGGAAGTACTTGCTCTTACTGGGAGGTATGAGATTTACCTAGAAGCTCTGAGAGTCCAGAAGTGTTTATACAGAGACCAAATCCTAAGGAGTAGCCATTCATGTTTCAAAGTGTCAGGCTTTCCCAACAAGGCTCTTTTGACTGCTTAGCAGGCGTCATATTGAGCATTTAAGTATCCATAGGGCTCTGTGACTTCTACTCATCTACTGTAAGAAACAGCCTCTCTCAATAAGCTTTATTTCTGGGGTGGAAGATTTAGCTCAGTGGTTCCAGCATCTGCCTTTCAAGTGCCCATGTTTGATCCCTGGTAACACCATACAACAAAGCAGGGCATGGAGACTCACCTGGCATGGTGGCTCACACCTGTAATCCTAGCACATGGGAAGCAGAGGTAGGAGGGTTGCTGTGAGTTAAAGGCTGAGCTCAGGGCCAGCCTGAACTACAAAAAAGCGAGACTCTTTCTTTGAAAAAAAAAAAGAAAGAAAGAAAAAGCTTTATTTCCATTATATCCTTCAGGTACCTCAATTGTGAGTTTGTTTTCATGGAGCTTTGTTTGGGAGGTTTGTGAGATTTTTGTTGTTGTTTTTGAGACAGGAAAATTACTTCTGCCCAGGCTAAATCTGAACTTACTATCCTTCTCCTTCAGCTTCCCAAAGTGCTGAGATTATAGGACAGGTGTACACCACCACACTGAACTTAGATGCTTCAATTGTTTGACAGCCAACATAATTCTCCTTTTTGGACTTTTCCTTAGAACATGACTGATGAAGTCTTCACACCAGGGTGGCCACCTTGTGCCAGTGTTACAGCTTGTAACTAGATGTCCCTTGAAAGCTTTGTGCAGTCACAGGTGGGAGTTTGGAAGGTGCCTGGGTGTAGGGTGTTTGGATGTTGGGATTAGGGGTACTTCATTCTGTGTGTGGACAGCACCCACCAGTAGGCTTATAGCCTGGATAGAATATAGGCAGCTTCTGCTGTTTTATTGCTGCTGCTTCTACTTCTTTTCTGCTTGCTACTCACTGCCTTTTACTTGCCATTCCAAGCTCTGTTTTTCCTCTACAATGCTCCTCTGCCATGCTGCCCAGTGTTAGAACCAGCCAACTATGAAATGAAACCTCTACAAACTGTGAAACTTTTCCTCCCTTAACTGATGGGTGTTAGGTATTCTGTCTCAGCAACACAAAAAAGCAACTAAGACAGCTAGGAGTGAGTAAAGTCATTCCCCAAACTCCCAACAGACTTTTCTTGCACAAGTTGGTATACCACTACATCAGTTCTAGTCTTCAGGGAGCAAATGCCAAAAAGAGATGATAGTTTGTCTTCCATATTGGATCCATCATCTCCTAATTCAACCAAACTTGGACAGAAAATATTCAGAAAAAAAATACCTGTGCTGAACATATACAGACACTTTTGTCATTAATCCTTGAGCAATGTAGTTTAACAAGCACATAGCATATGCATTGCACTAGGCATTATAAATAATCTAGAGATGATTTAAAGTGTACTAGAAGATATACTGGATTATATACAGATATATTCCATTCATATAAGGGGCTTTAGCATACAAAGATTTTGGTATTTGTGATGGTCCTGGAAGAAGTTCTCCAAGTTATAGAAAGAAAACTGTATACACTGTATGTAGATATATATATATATATGTGAATATACATATAGACATACATTTATATTTACTTGTCTATGCATAGACTATCTCTGGAACAATACTACAGTTTGTGAGGTCCCTGTCCAAGAATTATTAAAAATTTAAAGAGTGGAAACATAAATAAACCAAACACATAACTCAACAGGTTACATATCCATGAAGCCAGCCAGGGTCTTGAAAAGTGTACAAGAAAATGATACAGTTGTGATTCCAAGAGGAAAAATGAGTAGCAAGATATAGGAACTGAAAAGATTTACTTTGCATTGTGTATCGTTCTCTGCTATCTAAATTTTGTACATGTAAAAGCACTATTTATCAGAACAAAATGGATCCTGGGTTCATTAGGTAGTAACCTGCTGGAAGAAAAGACACTCTCCTGGGGAAAACACTTGGTTGGAGTATATTTCTCCCCTCAAAGTTAAGCAGGCAGTGGGCCTTGTACTGCAAGAGGGCCTTGCTGTGCCCTTCTATCCATGCATCTCCCAATGGGTGAGAAGCCCATGCTCAAGTGCATGTGTCCAAATGGAGGTTACTCTCCACACAAGATTATGCACTGGCACCTTAGAAATCCCTAAGGCTAGGGATTAACTCAGGTGCCGGCCAAGGACAAGTTTCCTTCCCTAAAGGCTAAGCTTGCTTCCAGGACTTCCCCAGTCTTTCTTTCCAAGGTCTGTGCTCCTCAGTAGACAAGAAATGACTGTGGTATATCCAGGTAGTAAAGATAGGCCTTAGAGAGGAGGGTGGGATATTCTGTGACACTCAGTTGTCTGTAAGTCAGGGATAGTGGTGAACACCTGTAATTCCAGCAGTCTGGAGGCTGAGGCAGGATTGCTGTGAGTTCAATGCCAGCCCAAGCTACATAATGAGTCTGAGGCCAGCCTTACCAAACAGGGAGATCCTTTCTCAAAAAAAGTTGTCTGTGAAAATTTTCTCTACCCCTTCTAAAACAGAAATGATTTCTTCTCTTGGCCAAAATAATTTTTTTTTTTTTTTTTTGCCTAAATCAATCACAGCCATTACGTACCTCATGACTTCATTTTCTGAGGTCCTTTATATTTTTAAAACTATAAATCCAGATCTTGAAATTATAATTTTTTTAACCATGTGCCCGGTCTATGGAGGACACTGTACCATTTTTTACCGCATCGGTGAAAAAATGTTCACATTTATGTAATAAGTTCAAAACAGAAGCACGTTTTGACAAGACCATTGATAAAGACTACAATCCCCAAAATGCACTGCAGCCTCAATGTCAGGAACTCGCCTGTTTTTACCTCAGGCCAAGGCGTTTCAAAGAACAAGCAGCTGAACCAGCTAGACTATATTAAACAGTGATAAAGGAACTGTAATAAACTATATGCTGCTATGGCCTAATGCATAATATCCACTGTGAAATGTGTGACGGTGAGTGCAGATTTCCTTCTTCCCTTGCTCAGTGAACAAGACGGAGAAATCAAGACCTGTTTGCCCGCAAGCGAAATTTAAGATATTAAAACGGAGCTTCCTGACAGGTTAAGGTAGGTCCACGCTATTTCGCTCATCTTATCTACAGGGCGATTCTCCAAGGTTACAAACAAGCACTCTATTCACGAAGCCGAAACTTAAGTCTTTAAATGGCCAGCTACTGAGAGCACAAAAACAAAACGCTTTGGCGGGAAATAGGAAATGCTCAACACACCTTTGGCAAGACATTAAAATCCCCTTGAGATCTTAAGTGTCCACGGATCATGGACAGATGCTTAACTGGAACAGATTTTATAACAAGATTGAGTGGGTTTCGGTTCGGCTGAAAAGGCTCATTCTTTCGTCTTCACAAAAATCTTTTAACTTTTATGTTTTTCTCTCAGGTTGTTTCTATGCTTCTATTAAGGACTAAAAACACCTATCTCTGTCTTTTGCTCCAGGACAGTTATGTTCAAGGACACCTACTTCTCAAATGGGCTTTACTTTTCCTCAGGGTTGTTTCCCTGCACTCGGGAAACTCCGCGCCAGTACCTTCAACAGGGAACTTCTAGCAGCGAAGGGAAGAACTTAGAGCTCGCGAGAAGTTCTCACCACGCGAGAGCCCGCGCAGGAGGCGGACCTAAAGAGAAGGAAGTCTACTTCGGCCCTCCCACTTCGGCACGTAAGCCGCTCCTAATTGGAGGTTGAAGCGTCCTCGCTCTGGAAGCGCGGGCAGAGATGCTCGTGACGTGTTTTGAGCTGGCCGGCCGCCGTAGCCCCTGCTAGGGCAGCCCGTGTGAGCGAGCCTTCTGGAAGAGGAAGAGAAAGGCCGAGAGTCGAATTACAAGATGGCGGACCTGTAGTAGTCACGGCGGCGGCGGCGGGAGAGCGAGCTCTGGGGGGCGAAGGGAGGGGAGGGGAAGGTGGGTGTTTGCAGGGGTGAAGTGAGAGGTAACGGACCCTCCGAGCGAAGGGGCTTCGGTAACTCTTGTCACACCTTCTTGCGGCTGAACCTTTGGAGCCATGGTGAACTCGGGCCTCTCCAGAGCCGCCGCCGCCGCCGCCACCGTCTCTGAAGACTGAGGATCCCGGACGAGGTGAGCGAGGAGGCTGCGGCCAGAACAGTGGGGACAGCAGCTACTAACCATGTCGGATACACGGCGGCGCGTGAAGGTCTATACCCTGAACGAAGACCGGCAATGGGACGATCGAGGCACCGGGCATGTCTCCTCTACTTATGTGGAGGAGTTCAAGGGGATGTCGCTGCTGGTTCGCGCGGAGTCCGACGGTAAGGCTGGAACGCTGGCTAAGAGCCATCGGCATTGCTGTTATGCAGCCTTCGCTTTAGGCTCTGAAGCCTGTTCATGCCACCTCTTAGACAGCACATTGGTCGAGTCTGCTCTGATAAAAACAAACTACTTTGCCTGAATTTACCCTGAGACGCGGTTCTGTTTCCTCCGCCTCTTATCCCTGTTAAAGATTTGACCCCTTCCTGTCCAGTCCTTTCTTTGAAGAGGTTTATTTACTGCGTGAGTCTTGAGAGAGGATGTGAAGAGGAAGTAGTGAGAGATGAGATAAGGATCTTCTAGCCCTGGGGTTCTGACACTCCTCTCTCGCTTTCCTTTAATTCTTATGCTTTATAAGGCTAGTCCAAAGCCTTCCTGAAACTTTTAATGAGTGCTTTTTGTCTTTAAACCAGATTGTGGCTATGAGTCTCATGCTACAGTCTAAGGGTGCTAGTGAAAACCAAGATTTTTCTCCGGGGGTTGTTGCAGTCTGTTGCCCACCGTACAAGTAGGCCTGAGCAAATCATGTTTTGTTTGGGTTCCGACCAGGCTTCCTTCGTAGAAGGTGCCATAAAAAAGTGGATACCCTACCTAAGTAAGTTGACGCAGATTGTGAATTGGTATTTGTTGATTGTTAGGATCTTTGTGAGGTATTTTAAAATTATAAAATATATAATTATAAGAAAAACATCTTTTCTTTTTTTTTTTAAGATTTTTTTGAGACAGGGTCTCGCTTTGTGGTTCAGGCTGGCCCTGAGCTCAGCCTCCAACTCACATCACAGCAATCCTCCTGCCTCTGCCTCCCGAGTGCTGGGATTACAGGCGTGAGCCACCACCACGCCTGGCACTGTGGTATGTGGTACTGATTGCTGCTGGGCATGAGTCTGATATGTGGTGACCGAAGATCGATCCCGGGTCCTTCCGCTTACAAGACAGGCGCTGGAACCACTGAGCTAAATCCCCAGCCCAGAAAAACATCTTTTACAGTGTAATCTGAATGCCTCAGTTTTGAGCAACTGAAATGTTGAAAACGTAGGGGAATAAAATCTTAAATCTATTCTTGACATGTTTTATACACTTGCACGTTTCCCTCTTCAATGCTTAAGCAGGTATATTTCTGCATAAAGTTTTCTTTTCTTTGGGGTAAGAGTAGGATAATTTCACACTAATTCATATATTGAGTGCATAACTCTGTCCTGATCCTTAATAATTTGTTGCATTTGTCTGACTAGAAATGAAATAAAATAACTTTTGTTACAATAAACTGACCTCAGGTCGTCATTTAGACCTCAAAACTTAAATTTCAGTAAAACTTAAGTAATCATCTCATCTGTGATTTTAGATTTTTTTTTTCCTGTAAAGATATATAGGTATTGGATGAAATACAGGAAATATTCTATTATGAGGAGAAAGTTAATTAGAATATTAGATGTTGAACTGAGTGAAGGGACATCAGTAGTTGGGTTTTTTGGTTTTTTTGTTTTTTTGAGACAGGGTGTCACTTTATAGTTCAGGCTGGCCCTGAGCTCAGCCTCAAACTCACATCACAGCAATCCTCCTGCCCCTGCCACCATGAGTGCTGGGATTACAGTCATGAGCCACCACGCCCGGCACTGTGGTATGTGGTACTGGTTGCTGCTGGGGTGAGTCTCCACGCCCAGTATTGTTATGTGGTTACCAGGGATGGAACCCCGGCCCTTGCACTTGGAAGACAGGCGCCGGAACCACTGAGCTATATCCCAGCCCAGTAGTTGAGTTTTTTAAAACATATTTTCACATTTTATTCAGGGTTTTATAAATTGAGACTAATAAATTTTTTTAATCTTTCAGGATCACTACTCTTGGAATCAAAGATAAATCCAAACACTGCATATCAGAAACAACAGGCAAGTAGTTGTTTATCTTTAATTTGAAAGACCCCCGTCTGTGATGAAGGAAGTATTAATCTGGCAAACATGAGAGTGCTTTCAAAGTGGAAGTTTTTGTATTGGCACTAATTTATTACCTTTGGAGTGAGCCACTGTTAGCTTATATTAGAATACAATGTATTTGTTAGTCTAACTAAATAAAATATGCCAAGTTTCATTTATACATTGTACACCAAATCTTTTATTCTCCATCACCTTGAAGGAAATTACATAGAAGAAAATTCAAAAAGGGTACTTTTTAAACCAAGGAAAGCCTGTTCCCAAGGTGAAATTAAATCCTTTGACTCAAGAGTTTTTGAATAGCCACTTAAATCCTGTTCTTTAATTGTTGTATTTTTTAAATAATCAGTGGATACTTTATGAACACATACTGAAAATTATGTAACATTTTTCTATTTGTATTTATTGTCTAATCGGGAAAGAAAACCTATGTTGTGTTTTAATATGCCTAATTTAAAAATAAGAGACTCAACTTTTCTGTTCTGTTAAAATGTTTTCATTTTTATTATGAAATATATCAAAATTGAAAAGTATAGAGAATAATATGGTGTGTGTAACACCACTAAATTTAAGAATGTTAACATGATATTTGTTTCAAATCTTTTTGTAATATTGAATATTATTGATATAGTTAAAACCCCCGTTGTATTCATCTTATTCTATCTATTCTCTATCCTCCACATAGGTAACCCTATTTGGAAGTTGATGTGTATTCTTTTTGTACATGGTTTTATCTTTTTCTGGATATGTATGTATTCGTAAACACTGTGTAGTCTTTTGTGTTTAAAACTTTACACAATTGCTATCATCCTCTTAACGTGTATTCTGCAACCTGGATTATTCACTAATTTTGAAGATATATTCATGTTACCGATGTAGACCCAGTTTTTTTTTTTTAACGCTGTATTCTGATGTTTTATATACTCCTGTTACATGTTTGGGTTTTTCCATTTTGTGTGTGATATATAAAGTAAATATAGCAGAGATTTTAAAAGAAAAATCTTATTTTAGGAATGTTTATAACGTCAAGCTTCCTTTCAAAGTCAATGAAAATTTGAATGCCAAGAAATAAACACTATAATTGAAGGAATAAAGTTGTTTCCATTGCACAGCTTTTTAATAGTGAAGGTTTTTTACTGTTTAATAACTATTGTAGGTATGTAACATATTTTCTGTTCTTCAAAATATTTAAGATTTTTATTACTCCCTTAACAGGTTTTTTTTTTTTTTTTTCCTCTCTGTTTAGGAAATGTTTAAAAAAATTTTTTGGATGAGGGCGGGGATTTAGCTCAGTGGTTCCAGTGCCTGCCTTGGAAGCCCAAGGTCCTGAGTTTGATCCCCAATAACCACATACAACAAAGCCGGGGGTGGTGGCTCATGCCTGTAATCCCAGCACTTGGGAGGCAGAGGCAGGAGGATTACTGAGTTCGAGGCTGAGTTCAGGACCAGCCTGAACTAAAAGCAAAGACTTATCTCAAAAAAACCTTAAAAAAAAAAGATCAAAACTCAAACACTTGGCTTAAATTGAACACCCAAAGATTTTTCTCATACCTTAGGTTTTTTTTTTTTTTTTTGAGACAGGGTCTCACTTTGTAGTTCAGCCTGGCCCGGAGCTCAGCCCCAAACTCACATCACAGCAATCCCCCTGCCTCTGCCTCCCAAGTGCTAGGATTACAGGCGTGAGCCACCAGGCCTGCCACTGTGGTATGTGGTACTGATTGCTGCTGGGCATGAGTCTGCACACCCAGTATTGCATGTGGTTACCGAATCCCCAGCCCTTGCGCTTGCTAGACTGGCGCCAGAACCACTGAGCTATATCCCCGGCCCAGCCATTTTTAAGGTACACATTTAAATAAATGTAATTTTTAAGTTAGCTGTGAGGATGGTTATTTGTCTCTACACTGAATTTTACTAGATAGCTAGTTTGGGTTTTTTGTTTGCTTGAATGCTGACTTGTAAGATATACTATTTGTCATTTTTACTTTGTGTGAATATAAAATCATACTAAAAATTTTTTTAACAAAATCTGTTTCTTAAATGTGACTAAGTCATTATCATTTCCCTATAAATTTAATTATTGATTTTTAGGTTGTTTATATGACCTTTTAGGTGTCATTACTATTGAAAAGATCATTTATGACAGACATTTATAATGTCCCCTAACATGAGTTAAAATTTCACAGGTCTGTGAATACTTCACAAATTTGGGGACATAGTTTCATGTATATTACTCTGCTAGAAAACTAATTCCAGATAAATTAACATTTTTGCATGCATTTGATACCTATAGAGTAGAGAAGAAAAATTAAACTTTTTAAAAAAATTTATGTGATTAGGAAATATTTTCTATAGCTAGTTTTACTTGTCCTTTCTGGGGGATTGTTGTTTTGTAGCAGGGTTGGGCCTTGAAACCAGGCCCTTCACAGAGAATCTACAATCCTCAGCCCTTTTAATTTTTATCAAGCGCCATGGTTTCATTAAGTACTAATTAAGCTGTCCAGGTTCAGTTCGCACTTGCTGTCCTCCTGTCTCAGTCTTCCAAAGTGCTAGGATTATGTGTGTGTGACACCACACTCAAATATCTTCTTTTGCAATAGATAACCATTGCACGTCCTATAAGTTACACAAATTAGAATTTTTAAATATATTTATGTTTATTAGAATTATTTTTGTATGTCATTTGTTTTTTTCACTAGTTTTGTTCATTAGTGGATTTTTAATTAAAACTTTTAAATTAAAATTAAATATTAGTGGATTTTAATTTAAAAGTTAATGATTAAAGATATGTTTATAGAATATTTTGCTATGTTAAAGTACATTGAATAATTTCAGAAGTAATACTTAATATTCCTAACATTATGGTTCTAAAATGAGCCAGTTACTGAATTGTTTGCTTGGAATATACCGTATTTTCCAGAAGTCAAGTACTGAATTGTAGGCTTAAAATAAGAATGAGTCAAGTTGAATGTCAAATGACTGAATATCAAATGTCATCATTATTTCACATTGTTTTCTTCCTTAATGTGTGTACTGAAGAAGATAATGGGGAAAAAATGTACTTTCCCAATGAACATATGGAGTAATTAAATATATATTTTGAAAAGAAATGAAAATAATTATACAATGCAGTATGAAATAAAATGCCTGATGTGTGTGTCAAATTCTTAAATTACTTAATCCCACTGATTTTGCCTAAATCAAAAACAGAATCATAGGGATAAATAGAGACATTTTTTAATGAGTCATCTTTTAATTGGGTTTAGGAGAAAAGTATAGGGAAGTCTCACCTCAGTTTTACTGGGAGACAGGAGTGACAAGTGAAAGGACTGATCACTATAGTAACTATCACTAATAAAGTGGTTTATCCCTGTCTTTAGTGAAGGCCTATGAAAGCATTTCAGAGAGGAAACTGAAGTACAAAAAAAGTTAAGGGTCTTGACTGGAATTGTGTTTGAAGAGTTTTCCAATACAGATATAGGCAGCAAACTTACATTCTACAGCTGTGGGCAATAGAAAATTTAAAAGATAGAAGAAACTAATAAGAGCTAATAAAATCATTAAGAAAAACTCTACTGTTGGTGTTTCTTGCTGAAGGAACTGTGATAGGGTAGGAAATACTACACCTACTATGAGACGTTTTAAACCCTTCCGCAGTAGACGTTGTTTGAAAGCTTGATTTGCTAAACAAGAGCTATTATAGGTGCCTGTAGGGATCTATAATGATGAAAGTGTGTTTAAGGAAAACTGACTATAATAAACTGGAGAGAAGAAGCAGAGTGGAGCAAAGAGTTTTGGGAATAAAGGCTTTCTGAATTAATTAGGTACAAAATATGAATGATTTAAACTTGACAGGAAAAAACTGAGCTCAAGTATATTGTCAAGAAAGTGCTAGAGGAACTGGGGATTTAATTTAGTGGTGCCACACCTTGCAAGCTGAAGTTCCCAAGTTTGATTCCTAGTGTTGGGAAGGACTAGAAGACTTGAGGAATGATTAGATGTGAAAGAGAAGGAATCAAAGGTTACTGGTAGCATTTTTTTTTTTTTTTTAGTCTTTGGTGCCAGGAGAGTGGGAGGAAGTGGTCAGCTGGACAGGTTTGCCTTAATTATTTGGTTTGAGGCTCATTTATTGAAATAAACTTAAGCTTGAATAATCATTAGCATGATTAAAACTTCAAAAAGTATTTACTGACGTTTCTTTCCCACTCAGAGACTATCCATACCTTCCCTTCCTAAAGGCCATGCACATGACCAGTTTCATATATATCTATTTAGAGATATGCATATATAAAGAGAAATGCACACCACACTTTATACACACACACACAAGGATGCACATGTATGTATATATATATATTGCCTTTTATTGTTATGGATGTCAGCATACCATTTACTGTTCACCCTTTTTTTCATTTGAAATATAATAAAATGCATGGGGAAATCTAACAAACTTCTAGGATTAGAGATAGGGTAAGAGTGTGGGTTCCAAAAGTGCAATTTGAAGGCTTTTCAGGAGTTTTTAGCAGAAAAATAAGATCCAAAATACTTATTAAAATCAATCTGGAATTGGAGAGAGGCAGTTAATATGAGACTAGTTTAGAGTTTGCTGCACACAGATAAAGTTGCATTTTGATTAGGGTAATGGATACATTGGAAGAGATGGATGGATTTGAAAGGTATTTTGATGGTAGAACAGGGCATGGTGATTAGGAAGAAGAAAAAAAATCAAAATGAAGGATGAGCAATTAGAATAGAGAATAAGAAAATTGTGTTTCATACCAACAAAGAAAAAAAATATCAGTAAGGAAATCAGAGCTAGTCAGTCAGCAAGTGGCTTTCATATCCTGTGAGATTAAAATCGAGAATATTCTACATTTTGGCAGAGATGAAAGTAAAGATTAAAATGGTATTTATTATATCTGTATTTTAAATGTCAAAGTAAAATTCACGAGGTTGGTTCAACCTCAGAGTTACTGTGAGAAATGGACTAGTGAGCATATAGGAGAAAGATTTCTGTAATTTTGAGTGCTGCATTTAAATGATAGTATGAATTTGCATTGAGGAGAGTTTGCTGTTAAGTGTAGATCGGGTGCAGGAATAAAGGCAGTGAATAATTAGGTTGCAGAGACTGGGCTTACTGATAAGTAGAAGGGCATTCTGGGTGGTGATTTGGAATAGGACAGAGAAAGTATCTTTGGGAATCAAGTGGAGACAGGTCCTTATTTAGGCATCTAAGCCTGGTTGCTTAAATATGTTGCAGGGGAGATCAGGAAGCAAGTTGTTAGAAACATTTTTTGAACTGGTTCACATACATGGCATTGTAGCAGAAATAAGATATAGACGGGCAGTTTTAATTTTTGAGTTCTAATTTCTAGATTATGTAATTCCAATCAAATTTTCTCTGAACTTTATATTTTAAGTGGACATACTACCTACCTCATGATAATTGAGTTAATGTATAGAAATGCTTTGGCACAGTGCTTCTGAAGATCATTAAGGGAACTATATTCATAATAATCTTATAGTCCTGATGAAGAAAAGTCAACAGGTTTAAGTTACTCATGCATAGTGGCACACACCTGTAATCAAAGCACTGAGGGTGGCTGAGACAAGAGAATTGCAGGGGTGCATCCCACTAGGACAATTTTGCCAGACTTCGTTTCAAAAAAGAGGAGTGTAGTTCACTGGTAAAATCACCTGGGTTTAAGTCAAGTAAAGGAGGTACTATAAGATTATATACAAAGCTACTATAGGATTATTTGATTTCTCTTACTCATTTTCAAAAATTTTAATGTTTAATGGATCTTATAAATATGCTGAGATTTCGAGTGATATATATTTTCCCTTTTGAAAAACTTCAGCTCTGTATATACTTAATTTTGTGTGAATCATTAGAAACAAATGTGGGATTGATCTGGCAAGTCGTAGAATTTTGAATATTTCATGATTAAGTTCCCTGATGAAGTAGATCAATAGCAAGGGGAAGAACTGAGGTGAGGGGAACACAGTTGACTCTTACACCTTTTTAAATGCTTATAGGGAGGGCCAGGGATTTAACTCAGTGGCTCTGGAACCTCTCTTGCAAGTGCAGAGTCCTGGGTTTGATCCCCTCTGCCACAAAAAAATGAAATAATAATCATGCAAAGGGGACAGGAGACTTTTAAAAGGTTATTATGAACCACAGTTTTAATAAATTTTCAGATGCTATTTAGACTCTAGCAAAGAACTCGTAATTTAGCTGTAGGATATGGTGGGAATTTTTTGTTTGTTGGGTAGTCATTTTGTCATACTAGAGATTAAACCCAGTGTCTTAGCATTGAGCTACATTTCCAGCTCTTATTTTTTGAATCGGGCTTACTAAATTGCCTCAGTTGGTCTGGAATTTGCCATCCTCCTGGTTTGACCTCCCAAGTAGCTGGAATGACAGTGGTGAAGCACAACCAACCAGTCCGGGCCTATAAACAGCTTTTGAATTATTTTAAAGGACTCTGCCAAATATAACTGATATTTTTCTGTTTTCCCTACAAACTTGGAATCTGATTTCTGCTGGGACACAGTAATGATTAAATATTTTACTTGAGCAAAACTCTTAAGCTTCTTCTGGTTGAAACTGAATCATTAGTAATGTCCCAAGAGATGAAACTATTTGCTCTGCAGAAATAAGCCAGTAATACATTAATAACAAAGCACAGGATTGAAAACAGTTTACTATTGGAAATTGAGCTTGGCTAAGCCTACACCTTTTCGATTTCCAAAAAATGCTGCCATTTGACATTTTCCATTATTGTGCCATTTCTATGCTGTCTTGCCCCTACTTCTTTTTATTCTGATATTTGGGAAATAAACAATTCTAAGAAGTACTTGTATGGGTACTTTATTACTGAGATTTGAGGTTGGAGCAATAAATGGGGTTTGTCAACCATTTCCAGTAACATGGGGCTGGAAAGCCCCTACTCTAATGACACTGTCCTGCCACTTTTAAATTAACTAGACACAGATCGTTTCTCAAATTTGACATATCAAAACAATTGTGTGGGACCCTTAGAATTTTCATTTTGTTTTGTTTTTGAGTTAGAGTCTCACTGTGATTGGCCTCAGAATCAAACTCACCTATCCTCCTGATTGAGCCTCCTGAGAAGCTGGGATTACAGGCATGTGCCACTACCTTAAACTATTTGGTTTTTGTTTGGCTGTGCTGGGGATTGAAGCCTTGTAACAGTGAGCTATGCCCCTCAGCCTGAAACTAAAGACCTTTAGCCAACCCCAAGATCATACTTGCACATTTTGAAAAGACTCTCAGGACAAATTTCATTTAGTTTCTCAGGTTTTGACTGGATTGGGAAAAAGAGTGTAGGTTAAGAAAAGAACAAAAGAAAATCATGGTGCAAAGGAGTGCTCAGTCACCTTAATTCAGATTTCATTGTTTACTAGACTTTCTGTTAAAAGGTTGGTTAGAACCGAGATGGAGAGGGCTTGATGCCTGCTGAAGGGATTTCATTTTGTAATACAAGTGATCTCCAGAATGGAACATTGGAATATGAAGCATTGGAATCTGAAAAACTTATATTTTATCAAAGATGATACAGAATTTTGTTCGTATGTAGTAAATAGGTGACTGAGTCAAAAACATTCATTGAGGGAAGAACAACATTGTTATGAAAGATGTTTTGCACCTTTCAAGTTACTGTAGCCAAGCTATCCTATCAAAATGGAAAAGTACTTTAAAAAGGATTAGAAATAGTAGTAATGCACATGAAGATTAGGTGATCAGACTGATTGACATTCCTGGTGTTACTTATCTGTCAGCCTTGTGACAAAGCGAAAACAATGATGTAATAGCCCTGACAAGAAGTTTTCCTTCCAGCTTGGGGTGGTGGTGCATACCTTCCAGCACTTGGGAGGCTAAGACAAGGATTACTGCAAATTTAAGCCCAGCCTGGGCTACATAAAAGGGAGGAGACCCTGTCTCAAAACAAACAGAGGGCCGGGGAGTTAGCTCAGTGGTTCCTGCACCTGTCTTGAAAGCGCAGGGACCCGAGTTCGATCCTGGGTCACATACCATACTGGGCATGGAGACTCACGCCCAGCTGCAACCGGTACCACATACCACAGTGCCTGGACGTGGTGGCTCACACTTGTAATCCCAGCACTAGGGAGGCAGAGGCAGAAAGACTGCTGTGATGTGAGTTTGAGGCTGAGCTCAGGGCCAGCCTGAACCACAAAGCGAGACCCTGTCTCAAAAAACCTAAAAAAAAAAAACCAGAAAAATTTCTTAAGAGTTCACTTACTAAAAGAATTATTCTAGGGCCGGGGAGTTAGCTCAGTGGTTCCGGCGCCTGTCTTGCAAGCTCAAGGACCTGGGTTCGATTCCCCGGTAACCACATAACAATACTGGGTGTGGAGACCCACACCCTGCAGCAACCAGTACCACATACCACAGTGCCGGGGGCGTGGTGGCTCACGCCTGTCATCCCAGCACTCGGGAGGCAGAGGCAGGAGGATTGTGATGTGAGTTTGAGGCTGAGCTCAGGGCCAGCCTGAACCACAAAGCGAGACCCTGTCTCAAAAAACCTAAAAAAAAAAAAAAAAAAAAAAAGAATTATTCTAAAATGTGCCTGTGTAATTTAAGAGTATATTGTGCCCCTAAATATGATCTGAGCCCTAAAGTGCTGTTAATTATACAGCCATTCCATTGCTATCACTTAAAAATTGTCTTTTTTTTTATATAAGCCTTTTATTTCCATTTTAGTGTGTTCTACAGAATTCTACTGTTCTTGTATATATATGTAAGTATGCTGAGGTACACAGATTCGTGCATTGTTGCTCGTGAAGCTATTTTGAGGAAAGCTCTTTATTTTTTTTTAAATCTTTATTGGTACATGATTAATACACATCATCATCGCATTCAACATTGAGAGTTTGTACCAGAATGTGACATGATTTGATGTTCATTTTTCCCCTTTCCCCCCCACCCTGCAACTCTCCTACCCCCTGTATACATAATCTTTGTTTCGTTTTTTATTACTATCACATTCTTTTTTTCCCTCGTTGTTTACCCGTACACACTCTTCCCTTTTATTTATTTATTTATATATTTTTTTTTAGGTTTTTTGAGACAGGGTCTCACTTTGTAGTTCAGGCTGGCCCTGAGCTCAGCCTCAAACTCACATCAGCAATCCTCCTGCCTCTGCCTCCCTAGTGCTGGGATTACAGGTGTGAGCCACCATGCCCAGCACTGTGATATGTGGTACTGGTTGCTGCTGGGCGTGAGTCTCCACACCCAGTATGCTATGTGGT
>PVIR01010163.1:19967-50973 GCA_004026965.1 Petromus typicus
GGTTTTTGGAGACAGGGTCTCGCTTTGTGGATCAGGCTGGCCCCTGAGCTCAGCCTCAAACTCACATCACAATCCTCCTGCCTCTTCCTCCCGAGTGCTGGGATTACAGGCGTGAGCCACCACGCCCGGCACTGTGGTATGTGGTACTGGTTGCTGCTGGGTGTGGGTCTCCACACCCAGTATTGTTATGTGGTTACCGGGGAATCGAACCCAGGTCCTTGCGCTTGCGAGACAGGCGCCGGAACCACTGAGCTAACTCCCCGGCCCACTCTCTGACCTTTTTTTGAGGAGAGCTCTTAAGATGAGACTATAGGAGCCTGTGTGGTTGCACTAGTGATCAGAGTTGGTCTTTTTCTATACATAGAAGTTCTTCATCAGATTTTGTGAAAACACTTCTATTATTTTTTCTCTTGTATACATGGCAGAAAGAATAGCAGGACCTGATAAAATTCTAAGAGAATTTTGGTGGCAAATTTCTGTATCAAGAAGTATTTTCAGGAAGAAATTCATTTTCATCATTTGATTACATTTCTCAATATTTGTAAGTCTTTGGGCCGGGGATATAGCTCAGTGGTTCTGTTGCCTTGTCTTGCAAGCTCAAGGGCCCGAGTTCAATCCTCGGTAACCACATAACAATACTGGGCGTGGAGACTCACCCCAGCAGCAATCAGTACCACATATCACAGTGCCGGGTGTGATGGCTCACGCCTGTAATCCCAGGACTTGGGAGGCAGAGGCAGGAGGATTGCTGATGTGAGTTTGAGGCTGAGCTCAGGGCCAGCCTGAACTACAAAGTGAGACCCTGTCTCAAAAAATAAAAAATATTTCTAAGTCTTTTTCTGGGTTTAAACAAAAAAAGCCAAAAGTGCTACTTAACTTATTTTGGATTTTAGCTAACACACGTTTAACCAGTTTACAGCCATCTAAACAGAAAAGATAAACCTGCAGGTTGCCTGGATGGCTAAAAACAACAGAATGTAGATGGTGGAAATGCCAACATTATAATTTTGACTAAGAACGATTACCCCATCCCTTAAGTACTATGTTGGTGACATGAACCAGAGCCTTTTTTTTTGGACACTGTCTTGCCTAGGTAGTCCAGGCTGACCTGCAACTCACAGTAGTCCTACCTTGGCAACCCCAGTGTGGAGATTTCACTTGTTTTAGGAATTTGCTGTGTCTTTTTTTGTTAAAACTACTATCTGCCAAGCTACTATTACCAGTACATTACTAAAGTTTCAGAGGTTAACAAAATACTGCATAGTTCTGTGATACGAACTGAGAATACACGTAGTGTACTTAAAAGAAGGCATTTGTCATTCTGTTTCTTGATTTTTATATTATTTATAGATATTTTCCAATTTGATATTAAAAAAAATCTTTATTTCTTAACAGGATACATTAATTGTTTGGTCAGAAGCTGAGAACTATGATCTGGCTCTAAGTTTTCAAGAAAAAGCTGGTTGCGATGAGATCTGGGAAAAAATTTGTCAGGTAAGTTGATTTTTGTAATATTTAACTTTTGTTTCCACAGTCTTGATTTTTTTTTTTTTTTTTGCCTTCTAGGATTTGTATTAGAATGTGAAAAAAAAAATACTATAATTTGATAAGCTAGGTGAGATTTTTTTTGTTTCTATCCTGTAGTTCTAACCCAAGACCTAGCAGTTGAGCTACATCCACCACACCTATCTCTACCCTGACATTTTTTATATATTCTGCAGCAAATTCTTTCACTTAAAATTTTAAAACAAAAACTTCATCAAAATTCTTTTAGCTATGTTACATTTTGATAGCATACATTTATAACATACCCTATAGAATGTCAGGATCTTTGCACAGAATAAGGATTAAATGATTGTGTTCTGGCTTTTTAGATTTTTTTTCTATAATAGTTGGTCATAAGTTTATCTGATGTTTATGAATACTCTGTGCCAAGCACTAAAGATCAAAAGTACTCAAACTTCAACTCACATGGAACTTAAATAGTATGTGGTATGTGGTTACTCTGAGGTAACTAAATATTTTAAACAAAAACTTTTACTTAGAACGTTTTAGTTTTTGGTTTTTGAAGCAAGGTCTCACTATGTAGCCCAGCCTGGTCTCAGACTAGTGGCAGTCCTCCTGCCTCAGCCTCCCGAATGCTGGGATTACATATGTCTTCCAACACACCCAGCTAGAACATTTTTTATATCTACAAAAAACTGAAAAGATAATATAGTTCCTATACGCACTTCCTAAACAAACCCTACTGTCTACATAAAAGACATTTGTCACATTAATGAACTAATATTAATACAGTACTTTTATTGGAAGTGGGGGACAGGGTTTTGTTACGTTGTCTAGTCTGTCCTTGTACTCACTCCGTAGCCTAGGCTAGCTCCTGTCTCAGTCTCCTAAGTACTGGGATGACAGGTATGCATCACCATGCCCAGCTAATACAGTGCATTCTTGTTATTAAATAACATCTATATTTTACTGAGGTTGTCTTAGTTTTTTTCTTAATCTTCTTTTTTCTGTCACAGAGTACCACATAATATTTACTAATCATGTCTTATCATCTTTATGCTCCTCTTGGCTGTGATACTTGGTAGTCAGGATTTTAAATTAAACATGTAATTTATTTTCTTTAAATGAGAGATCACTTTGTTTCAGTGATTGCTATTTCAATTCTTCATTATCATGGCTGAGTTTTTGTATTTATGTTTTTTTCAGTTACATGAGCTTCAGCTGTGTGATTCTTCCCCTACCACACCAACCACCATAGTGATTCTTAAAGTTTTTCAAATTAGTTTTTTTTTTATTACCAAGTATTTTATTGTATGCTGCCACCAGTATATATAAATTATCCTCATGAAGTAGAAATTCATGAAAATCCGGAGAAGTAGATGTTAAGGACTGACAAAAGTAGAAGTTTGTGTATTATGGCACATGTTAAGAAAAGGGAAGCTTGTACAGGCTTCAGTTTTCTTTTTTCTGAATAGTTGGTTAAAAGTGGTCTGGGAAAACTCCCCAAAATTCATGTGACTACAAAAAGGAGCACATTTTCTGCGATCTGAAGGGATTTGTACTTGATGATACTCCAGTCAGCAGAGGGTCATGCTGAACATTCTGTAGGCAGAACTGTCAAGTCCGCGGCTGCCTGGGAAACCTCCATGCGGTTGAGCCCAGCCTCCAGCCAGAGCTACTGAACCACCTTTTTCATAGCAGCGACGCTGGAAGAGCCAGACATAGTCCACTTGAGGGCCAGGCCGACTGGATGGCCAGGAACAGCGGGTCAGGGGTTGATTGGCAGGATGGGAGGCAGCGTGCAGCGGGGGCGAGGCTCCCAGTTTTGTCTCCAGGGGGAGTTTTAAGTTTGTTTTTGTTTTGTTTGAGACAGGATCTTGCTTTGTACTTTGGAACTCAGAGCAATCCTCCTGCCTCTGCCTCCCAAGTGCTGGGATTACTGCGTGAGCCAGCACGCCCAGCACTGTGGTATATGGTACTGATTGCTGATGGGCGTGAGTCACCACACTGGCATTGTGGTATGGTGGTTACTGGGGATCAAACGGAACTTGCCTTTACAAGGAAGATGCCAGAACCACTGAGCTAAATCCATGGCCCTCAGATTAGTTTTATGGATCTAACTACAACCATTTTTTTTGTCTTCCCAATAACAGTATCATATACTGTAATAAAGTGGTTTGAGAAAATACACTGTGAACGTTCCCATTCCCTACAAGTATTTGACTTGTGGCCCTGGATCAGTAAACTTCTTACCTGGGAATGGGATGATTTCTGTGCTATGTTGTATCGCATCCTGTGTTAATGAAACACTATGAGTATGCACTATTCATAGCAGAACTGCAGCAGATAAGTTAAAGCACTAAATGAGCTTTTTCCTAATTTATGTAAAATATACATAGAATAAAACAAATGGTTTTATTATTGTTTTGCTTTTGTGTTTTTCCTGTTTTTAAAACTAGATTTTGATGGTGAGGGGCCCTGATATTTTATTTTTCCCCTCATGTGTTTTCCAGAAATTGGGTTGAATTTTTTGTGTGCAAAAACTGAAGATTTAAATTAGGACCAGAAAATAACTTGAGTTATAGACTAACAAGATGTACTCAACTAATATTTGCCACTCTGTTCGTGAGTCAAGATTAGCTTGGATTACGTGTTCGTGAAAAGAGAGGGAAGCTGATCCATGTTAATTTGAAAACATATGAAGGATATTAAATATCAAAATCACTAATTTATACCAAAAAAGAGAATCATTACAGTATTTTTATGAGCCTGTCCAGAATATCAATAGTAATATACAAATAGTATTCTTTTTCAATTGCAAGTTTAAAAAAGATGTTTTATTTTGTATTCTTCCTCCTCTTCCTAATGCCAACACAGTAACTAGCATTTTCATGTACTCAGTATATTTAAACAAATAATGAATAATGAGAAGACATACATCTGATATAGAACTAGGATATTGATTTACATAACTGCTAAAACATGTATTTATATGGTAGATAGCATTTTCCAGTGATTAGCATATTAGTTTATGTCTTGTCTGAAACCTCAGCACTTAATTATTTGTATGATTTAGATGCATGTTTATTCTTGACTACTTCATGAATTTATCCTAAAAATTTTTGCTAAAATTTGTCTTGTACTGATTTTACTCAGTTTGGGAGGTCTATAATACATTTAGCAGTTTGTGCGAAAGATTCGAAGAATTCAGCAAATTGTTACATTTCTGGCAGAGTTTATTACAATGAAATGGTGCAAACTAAAATCACCCCTCAGGAAGAGGCACATGGGGCAGAGCCCAGGAGAGTTTCAGTCTTGAACTTCCAGTTGTAGGCCAGTATTAGAGCATGGCAGTAGGAATAACCTGAATAGTGAAAGTATGTACTGGCGCGTTACTATACTAATCCTATCGTTAATAATCACATTGATCTTCACGTTATATAAAAAAATGTCTCCCAGAGTAATGTCACTTAATCAAAAGTTATGGGGTTCCTTCTACCCTTTCACATTCTGAGAGGAAAGGTGATCGTTTAAAACATATGGCTTCATTCTTCCAGGCATTTAGTATAATAGAGCTAAGAAGGGATGTTTCTTGCTCTTAATCTTTCTTGAGGAACACATATAAATACTGGATTTCCTTCATAGCATTTTCCTTTTATTCACTACTTAGCTCTTTGTTACTATTTCTTTACTCCATTTTTCTTTGTTTTTCCCCTTCATAAGTTCTCCACCTTTGAACTGCATTCTCAGTCCTGTCATTGATTTTTATGCAAACTTTTATACCTTTGGAAAAGATAGTAGGTCTGGTTACTGTACTACTCCAGTAAGCTGAATTACTTACTGTATAACATGCAAATATACTTTTAACAAGTATATATGAGAGAGCCAGAGATTTAGCTCAGTGGTGCTGCACCTACCTGGCAAGCACAAGATCCTTAATTCAATTGTTGGTACAAAAAAAAAAAAAAAATTTGTAACATCTTGTATGTTGTTGACTATGTATCTGGTATATTAATCCCTATTAATGCATAATGTTCCATAAATTATATTTTTCTTTTTAACTCTGGATTAAAGTGGTGTTACTGTTTAACCAGTGAATACAGGGTTGGAAGGAAGAGGCTCTGCTTCTGAAAGCCACTCAAGGGTCATGCTGGCAAAGGGTTCATTTTAATGCAAACTACGAAGCAAAGTTAGTATATCATAGTCCTTTCTTTTAAAAATTCTCCCTAGTAATTATGCATGACTCTCTTACATTTCATTAACTAGTGCAAGTTACACAGTATCATTATAGAAGCAAAGAACTCATATCTCCAATGAGAGAAAATCAAAAATACCTGTGTGGATAGCACTGATACTGTTTATGTAGATATTTGGGTTTAGTTGAGCTTAGAAAGAGTTTTCAGAATTAATACTAGATAATAAATATACTATAACTGAATTAATGCTTAATGGAACTGCTTTTATTAAACATATATAAGCTCTATTCATTTGAAGTCAGTTAATCCAATTTCCACTCATTTCTTCCTTATAACCTTTGATTCTTGTTTTCTATTTATATACTCCATTTTTTTCTTGCTACTGTCATACAGTCCCCTGGCTTTTATCCTAGTATCAAGTATATCTTCTTCTGTGTTTTTTGTCCTGAAGAGTAAGCCCAGAGGTTTATTTGCAAGCTAATTATTCAAACACTTGAAACTTAGAAAAAAAAACCAGTCTCTTATATAATCATCCCTTCTCCCATGATCTCAGTTTTTTTAAAGTCGTAATCCTCTTGATGATTCTTGCCCCCAACAATCACACCGTGAGAGCTGGAAGAGATTCTGAATTCCCCAAGCATTTTATGTGAACTACCCTGTGACTTAGCCATGTAAACTTTCTCTCACATTTATGTGTCAGTTTCCCTAAACGCAGCATTTGTGGAGAACTCAGAAGTAGTCTGTTCTCTCTAGCAAAAAAGATAAATCATGTACATCTGTTTCTTTCTCAAGCTCTTAGTTTTTTGTTTTGTTTTGGGTTTTTTGCTGTTGTTATTATTGATTTTTTATTGTTGTTATTATTGTTTTATTGTTGTTATTATTGCTTTGGTGAGTAAAGAAACTACGGAACTTTTTCTACTGAGAGTATTTTGAGATACAAAAGACTGAGCATACCTATAGTCTTCTTTTATGAATCAGAAAGTTTTTGTTTCTTTTTCTCAACCCCCTTTCTTCCCTTTAATACCTCTTAAGTAATGTATTTTGATTCTTTTTTTAATTGGAAAGTTTTTATGAAGAGGAAAGTTCTAAATTGTGTAATTCATTGAAAATTTGTTAGCTTTGCTTGAGTTGTCAATCTGAATCATAACAGCTCTCTTCATTGTGTTCTAATTACGTAGATATTAGAAGTTAGCAGCTTTATCAGAGGTTTAATGCCATATTAAGTAGACAGTTTCTTTAGAGTAGTTTTAGATTTGCACCAGAACCAAACACTTTTTCAAAAATGAACTTCAAAAGAACTTTGAGGAAATCATATTTACTCACTCCTTTAATAATAGAATAATGTTTTTGTTTGGTTTTAATTTAATTGTGTCCTCCTCAAGCCAATGTGATGGTACCATAGGTCACTGTAGGTCACATTTAGTGATGGGGGGAGGACAAGTTGCCTTCTATATTTAAAATTATTAGGTGGAGTGAAGTTATTAAATAGTTGCTTGTTACTATTGCTACATGATTTACACCTTATAAATCTATGTAATACCAGATGAAATGCTCAAGTTATCAAGAATGAGAGTTAACCTGAATTTACAGGTCGAGAAATTAGTAAGGGAAACAATGTATACTCAGTTATTAAAGATTCAGATAAGTGATTCTAAACTTGGTATATCCCCCCCTGCCTCCATTAGACTTTTAATTAACTGTGACTGTATTGCTAGTATTGATTCTATGCAAGGTATTTTTACTTAAATGCAACAGTGATTTTATTTCCAAAATGTTAAATTCTTTTGTATTGCAAAATTATCACCTCTACTTGGTTGTTTTTAGGTTCAAGGTAAAGATCCATCAGTAGAAGTCACACAGGACCTCATCGATGAATCAGAAGAAGAACGGTTTGAAGAAATGCCTGAAACCAGTCATTTGATTGACCTGCCCACGTGTGAACTTAATAAACTTGAAGAGATTGCTGATCTAGTTACCTCAGTTCTTTCCTCACCTATTCGTAGGGAAAAGCTGGCTCTGGCCTTGGAAAATGAAGGCTATATTAAAAAACTGCTGCAGCTGTTCCAAGCTTGTGAGCACTTAGAAAACACTGAAGGCTTACACCATTTGTATGAAATTATTAGAGGAATCTTATTTCTAAATAAAGCAACTCTTTTTGAGGTAATGTTTTCAGATGAGTGTATAATGGATGTCGTGGGATGCCTTGAATACGATCCTGCTCTGGCCCAGCCGAAAAAACACAGAGAATTCTTAACGAAAACTGCAAAATTTAAGGAAGTTATACCAATAACAGACTCTGAATTAAGGCAAAAAATACATCAGACCTACAGGGTACAGTATATTCAGGATATCATTTTGCCGACACCATCTGTTTTTGAAGAGAATTTTCTTTCTACTCTTACATCTTTTATTTTCTTCAACAAAGTTGAGATAGTCAGCATGTTGCAGGTAAGTACTGTTCTTCACAATTCTGTTTTCAGATATAGTATCAAATTACCTAATAGTTCAAGGTGTGTTTTGTTCAAAAAGTGTCTTTTGTTTACATTAAATGTACAGCCAATGTATAAAACATACCTTGTAGTTTTTGAAAAGAATAATAAAAAAAAACTTTAACACACTTTGTATTTTTAAATATTCTGTAATACAGCTGTTATTTAATTTTAGATTGAGATAGGGTACAGATAAAATTCAGTTTTAACCACCTGTACTTGTACAGTTCATTGGCATTAAGTACATTCAGTGTTACACTGCAATCACTGCATCCATTTTCAGAATGTTTTGTCATCTCAAACAAAAGTTTGATTAAACAGGTACTCCTTTTCCCACTTTTCCTATCTCTTGGTAACCACTGTTCTACTTTACATCGCTGCATTTGCCTGTTGGAGAGACCAGTGACAGTTTTTTAGTTTATTTCATTAGGGATTTGGTTTTTTGCTGTTTATTTTTGGATTTTTTGTGGGGGTTGGGGGCTTTGGATTTTTTGTTTGATTCATTTTCTAATTTGTATGTGTATATATTGTTTGTTTTGGGTTTTGTTTTGTTGTAGTGGAGATTGAACCAGGAGTTGGCACATTCTAGGCATCTGCTTAATCACTGAGCCACCACCCAAGACCTGTACAGCTTTTTTTTTTTTTTTTGAGACAGGGTCTCACTTTGTAGTTCAGGCTGGCCCTGAGCTCAGCCTCAAACTCACATCACAGCAATCCTCCTGCCTCTGCCTCCCGAGGGCTGGGATTACAGGCGTGAGCCACCACGCCCGGCACTGTGGTATGTGGTACTGGTTGCTGCTGGGGTGAGTCTCCACGCCCAGTATTGTATGTGGTTACCGGGGAATCAAACCCAGGCCCTTGCGCTTGCAAGACAGGCGCCGGAACCACTGAGCTAACTCTCTGGTCCTGTATTTTTAAAAGTATCATTTATTCCAGCCAGATGTGATAATGGTACATATTTGTAAATCCCAGGACAATCTGAAAGGTAGAGCTTGGAGGATTGCAAGTGTTAGTCCAGCCTGGGAATCTTTGATGTCTCAAAAATAGATAGATTATGAGCAAGCACACTGGCTGGAGTTGTAACTCAATGCAAAGACCCTAGGTTTCTTCATCATGATACCACAAAGTATAGGGCAAGGGTGAGCCTTATTCTATTTGAGAAATAGTTACTGGTTTAATTTATGAGTATGTATGTTTAAAAGTTCCCAAATCAAGTATACAACCAAGATTAAGAAACACAGAATTACTAGTAATGGTAATTGGTTAGATTATTGGAGTTGATTTTCTTCTCTCTCCTTGTGTTCTAAAATACAAGTTTTGATAGGCGTGGCAGTGCATACATGTAATCCTGACACTTGGGAGGCTACGACTGGAGGATTGGAGCCCAGGCTACGTATTGAGACCTTGTCTCCAAAAACAAAACAAAAGAATAAAATACATGTTGAATATTATATTTTTAGGTTACTGTTTTACATCTTAATAGTATAATAGACATGCTTTTCAAGATTTTGCATTACTTGTGATATTAAACTGTAATATAACTCCTTTTCCCATTTTTCCTATCTCTTGGTAACCACTATTCTACTTTATATCTCTGTGGATTTGCCTGTTGGAGAGACCAATGACAGTTGGTCTCAGCACCTTATGTAACTGACTGTCATTTTCTTATCAGTGACTGAGTTCTTTGAGTAGCTACTATATACATACTTACAATAGTGATTCATGAAGTATGGTCTGTGGATCCCTAAAGGTGTGCAAAACCCTTTTAGAGAAGTTGCTTAGGTTTTCTCTTTTTCAGCTTCATTTAATGTGAGGTATATACACTTATTGCTATATATTTCTTAAAATGCACAAAATTGTGGCCAAAACCAAGCGTCATAATAGGTTGAATGCAGAAGGAATTGTCTTCTGTTAAGCCAGTGTTAAAGAGTTGCAAAAATATAAGAGAACGATTCTAAAATTTTAGAAATTTTGGATTCTGTAGTTGTTTCTCATTTTAAAATTTAGGTAAACAATAATGGCTTATGGAATTTTAGAAACTTTTTCAAACGCTTTAGTTATAGTTTTAATCATGATAAATAGTAAGCATAATACATATAATGAAAATACTTTGGGGCCTTTCATAAGTTTTAGGTTATCAAAGTGATCCTAAGTATAAATAATTGAGAATCTCTGACAGACTATGTAAGTTATTCATTTTTATGACATTTCCGACACATGTTAACTTTTCTGTTGTTTATTTTTCATATAGGATATACTTTTTCAGATCCTTCTTTAACCTAATGAATTTTTCATTATTCCCCAGTAATGAATGAGAGTTTAAATGTATACATCAGCTTCTTTTCATATTTATGAAACTAGTTTTTTTTTTTTAAACCATGCAGCACTATTTTACTTGCTGACAGAGACTCAGAAAACTGCAAATAGTCATACTCTATAGTTGACTAGAATTGGAAATGTACTTTTCAGATGACTACTTTTGACTTAGAGGGTTTCTGTAAATATTTTTAGCACATTGTAATCATACTTTATGATACACTGTATTTGTAAAAGCTATAATTGCATAAATCGAGTTAAGCCTTTTAAAAGTTTTGAGCTGGGATTGTAGCTGAGTCATAGAACCCTTGCCTATCAGGTGTGAAGTTCTAGTTTTAGTCATCAGTGAAAGTCTTGCTGTTCTCTGGTTAATGAAGATATATTTTATGAAATAGGCAAGTACTATGAACTACTACTTATTGTTTTAATCTAGGACTTACCACTTGGTTATCTTACATATTCCAATAGTGATGCTCAGTTATATTTTCAAAAATGCACAAAATTAGCCCAGTGTCCTCAAAATGCTCAATTCCAAAAGCTGAAATCAGGTTTCTATGTAGAGATATATGGCTAGGTGTAAGAAGTTTGACATCCTTCTGGCTATCTAGTATGCATATATGTGGCCTCTTGAATGACTAACAGTCTGTGTTGCATGAGTTAAATAAGGCAAATGAAAATGTACATGTTTATTAACTGGACTAAGAAATACAAAGATATATATAATAGCTCAAATTAGGTTGACTGAGCAGTTACATGAAAGCACATAATGTCATTAGTGGTTCCTGGTATGTACTGTAACACTTGTTGACATTGGTGTCTAAACTAACCATGATAAGGGCAACAGATTTTAGTTGACCTGAATTTCCTATCTAACTGCAGATCAAAAGTCCAGCCTAAAATTTAGAAAAACACTTTAAACATGTTTTATAAATTAAACTCCTAAGAGCCTTAATAAAGCAAACTTATTTCTACTTTAATAGTTAAAGAATAAGATCTTTTTAAAAAGAGAAAGTTTTAATTTCTGCCTTTTCTAGAAATGTTTGGAAACGGTAACCTCAACTGTTGTCGTTTTAGCACATACCATCCCCTGTATTTCCACTGTGCTTTGTGCTAGATACAAGAAGAGCTTAAAGCAAACCCAGTAGAATTTGTGGTTTTAGTTTTAATTTAATTTAGGTTTATTTTGAAGGTACTGGGGATTGAACTCTGGACCTTGTGCTTGGAGGCCAGGCGCCAGAACTACTGAGTGAGCTAAATCACTAGCCCAAGTTTTTTGTTTTGTTTTTTTCTAATCTATTTTGTAGATACTGAGGTTTCAGCACTAAGAAATTTCTAGCTTTTCATTTTTACTAATTAGATATGTAAAATCTTCAAATGCCTTTTCAAAACTTTTAGATATTCTTTTCAAGAAAGTTTTTTTAGGGGCCAGGGATTTAGCTCAGTGGTTCCGGTACCTGTCTTGCAAGCACAAGCCCCCAGGTTTGATCCCTGGTTAACCATGTACAATAGTAGGCGTGGAGACTCATGCCCAGAGGCAACCAATACCACATACCACAGTGCTGGGCATGGTGGCTCATGCCTGTCATCCCAGCACTTGGGAGGCAGAGGCAGGGGGATTGCTGTGATGTGAGTTTGAGGCTGAGCTCAGGGCCAGCCTGAACCACAAAGCGAGACCCTGTCTCAAAAAAAAAAAAAGTTTTTTTAATGCAAAGTGTTCGCCATATTTAATGTTTTTATTAGCTTCAGTACTTTGTAGCTTGTGTGTATTTTGCTATAGTTGATTCTTAAGTTTAAACAGGAAACTATCCTGGTAAGTGTAACTTTTTTTTTTAAGATCCAGATTCTAAATGCAAATTCTGTACCTAACTACCTTCAAATTAGTCCACACTTTGGACTTCGTCTCTTGCAGTTTAAAATTGGACCAGTCAGTGTCTTGAATAATATAACAAAGCCTGGGCCTAACCTAAAATTTAGAATATTCAAGTCATTCTAAACATGATGTTTTGCTTGTTTTATACTGAATTCAAAAGAGAAGTGTTTGATAGCATTTATAGAAGCAACCTCTTCTTCACATTTTGTTGTGATCTGGAAAAATAGCCACACACAATTTAACTTACATAATTATTCTTTTTTTCTTTTTTTTCTTGTTTTTTTTTTTTGAGACAGGGTCTCATTTTGTAGTTCAGGCTGGCCCTGAGCTCACTATGTAGCCCAGGCAAGCCTCAAACTCACAACAATCCTCCTGCCTCTGCCTCTGCCTCTCAAGCGCTGGGATTACAGGCATGAACCACCACGCCTGACATTGTGGTATGTGGTTACCAGGGATGGAACTTGGGACCTTGGGCTTGCAAGGCAGATGCCAAAACCAATGAGCTAAATCCCCAGGCCTTATAATTATTCTTTATTAATATAAATAAATCTCAAGTAGAAAAGAAACCAAAAGTGATCTAAAACAATTAGTTTAATTACTTGGCAAAGTGAGGATTTAGGCAAAGACAGGTCCTTACCTAAAGGATAGATAACCTTTAAAAGTTGTCAGTCATTTGGTTTCCTGCAGTAACAGTAAAGCACATTAATTTTGTAGCTTGAAGACTATTGTTGAGAATAATGCTAGAAATTTTTTAAAATATGTATATACTAGCAACCAGAAAGCATTCTTCTAATGAACTACATAATATTTGAGATTTCCTATATGTAAAATAAATTTTATACAATTCTAGCTATCACAAGTACAGAACCATGTAAAAATTTAAATGGGAAATTGCATTATCCAGGAATTTGAACTTTATTCTATGAAAATTTTCTGGAAAATTAAAAATCTCAGACAGGAATAAATGAAGATTTAATCTGGGAGAAACTGCAAGATAAAAAAAAATTATTAAAGATGTGAATAGAAATAAATATATACTTCTTTGCCAAAATGATTGAAAGGAGTCAATACTATAAATAGCAAACAGCATCTAAGTCAGACTAATGAAAAGATTTATCTCACAGTGTTTGAGTACACCCCACTGATATTTGGTGGGAGAGCTATACTTTTTGTAGATTTGTATACAGCGATTGTCATTCATGGCATTCATTCGTATGTGTTCCATCATATTTCACTAAAAATTCAAGAAATCAATGTCATTTAATAGATAATTCACAGAAAAAATGATAAGTATTTGAAATATATCTTTTATATGTAATGGTTAGATTTTGCTGACCGCCATGAAGATCTTACTGCTATAAACATTTTTAAATCATGACACTTAAATTAAAATCAGTAGAAATTGCACTTCAGAAAAGTAAAGTTTGAAGATGTAACTAAAGTTTAAATTCATTTTTCTTTCAGATTTTGATGTAGATCTTCTAAAACGAATTTTGATATTTATGTCGATTTTTTCCTTTGTGATTTATAGATTACTTATTATAGAAATTTCAGTACAATAAAAACAAAAATTATTGTCACGAAAAGATAATCATAATTATCATTTTAATGTAAATCCTTCTATACTTTCATACATAATTTTATATTTTAAACTACATAGCTTAAGCCTTCATGGCTTTCCTCAGTCTGCCCTAGGTCCTCTAGGTTGTACTTTTGTACTTTTTCTTTTCTTTTTTCGCCCAAGCCAGTTTCTCCCTCATGCTTTACTCATTTTTTCAAATAAATTTTGTCACTATTAAAAAAAAAAAAAAGCTACATAGTTTACTATATTTTGTTTGTACTTTTAAACAGTGCTTAGGAAATTGATGCTTGTCTGTCTTTTAATACTTCAGAGTCACAATAAAGCTATTACAGTATTTTATCATTTGATTATGATCTTGGAGACTACCACAAGGAAATGCTGTCGTTACTAGAGATGATGATTATTATACTTTATGACTTTGTGTTTTGAGTGGCTTTTTAATCTTACTTGTTGCCAGAACTTAGCTTCTTTAACTGCTATTTCTATGCCTCCGATAAAATGGAGGTAAAATCTCAGACCTGTTCAAATTATGCTTAAAGAATAAATAGACCCTGAAAGAGAGCTAGAGAAGACAGCAAAATTAGCTTACCACGTTATCTCTAGAATATCTACTTGGTTTTCTAAAGTCTTGTTTAATTGTGGTATTTCTAATTAAATTAGACATTGTATTTTAAAATTTTAGTTTTTATGATGAAATGCTATTTTTCGTATTTCTGCAATGTGTAAATCAGAAATTATTATATTTCATAGCAATTTCTTATCATGCAGGAAGATGAAAAGTTTTTGTCCGAAGTTTTTGCACAATTAACAGATGAGGCTACGGATGATGATAAACGACGTGAATTGGTAAGCCTTTTGTTTTGTTGGGGTTGTTTGTTTTTTGTTTTTTTTTTGAGACAGGGTCTCACTTTGTAGTTTAGGCTGGCCCTGAGCTCAGCCTCAAACTCACAGCAATCCTCCTGCCTCTGCCTCCTCAGTGCTGGGATTACAGGCATGAGCCACCACACCTGGCATTGTGGTATATAGTACTGATTGCTGGTGGGCATGACTCTCCACACCCAACACTGTAGTATGTGGTTACCAGGGATGAACCTGGACCCTTCCAATTTTAGTATATGTGCTGCCGAAGCGAGCACTGAACCTGGACCCTTATGTTCTCGAGGCAGGCTCCAGAACCACTGAGCTAAATCCCCGGCCCTTGTTGTTGGTTTTTTCACAGTACCAGGGTACCAGGGTTCAAACTCAGGCCCTTGTACTTGTAAGGTAGGCACAATACTACTAAGCTAAATCCCCGGCTCTGGTATATTATTTTTGAAAACCAAATTCTTAAAGATGGCTTACTCATTTGGGTTGCATAACCTTTAATCTTTTTAAGCTGTTGAATTATTTATAATTAGTATGTATTAAAAAATGTATTTAAGTTGAACTCTGAAGTTATCATTCAAAATTTCTAAAAATGCGTTGTTTTTATGTATTTTTAGAAAACTTACAGTCATTTGGTGTTCCCCTCACATGAGATAATCTAAATACCTTACAAATCCCCAAATCAATTAAGTGGCTTTATATCAAGACAGTACTACAAAGACTTTTTTTTTGTAGTAGTATTTGATACTTACACACCAAAGATGCCTTTAATTTTAAACAAGAGGTATAGAGAAAATGTCTCTTGACAAAGTAAATGGTATATAATTTGGTTTTCTGAAAATAGTTTTCTTTTTTTTTTTTTTTTTTGCACAGTACCAGGATTGGAGCTCAGGACCTTCTTTTTGCAGTGCAGCCACGGCACCACTGTGCTAAGTTCTCAGACCTCTGTTATGCTTTCTAACAAGGAATTTTTTCATAATAAAAAATTTTTGTAGAGAAAGAATAGTGATTGCTTTTTGCTACGTGTTTTCCCTTTTTTTCAAACAGTGAATTTGGGTATTTACAAAATAATGAAAGATTATTGACTTAACTTATAAATCATCTTTTGATAGTTATCAATAATGTACCCAGTTTTCTTATTTGTAAAATTAGTGTTTTAAGCCAGAATCTCAGATTTCCCTTCTAGTTCCTAAAATTGTGTCATGTTCTAGAGAACTCTGGGAACTTGGCCAGTTTATTGTAGGACAAGAATGCACATACCATTACGCAGCATTCTTGCACTGTAATGTAGAGAGATTCAGTGTTTGAGAAAATCATGGAAGGTTAACTGTTAGTAGAGTGCTAGGGGCTTTTGAGGGTTGTTGTTTCGTTGTTGTTACTGTTGTTTTGAGATAGGGCCTTGCTTTTGTAGCTTAGGGGCTAGCCCTGATCTCACTATGTAGTCCAGGCAAGCCTCAAACTCACAATCCTCCTGTCTCTGACTCCTCCCGATTGGTGGGATTACAGGCATGAGCCACCACGCTGGTATTGTGGTCTATGGTGCTGATTGCTGATGGGCATGAATCACCATGCCCAGCATTGTGGTATATAGTTACTTGGGATGGAACTCAGGACCTTGTGCTTGCAAGGCAGATGCTAGAACCACTGAACTAAATTCCCAGCCCAATGGAAAGCTAGTTTTTAACGTTTTTTTTTTTTTAAATACAGATTTTGAGAAGCCATGATATTGTGAAAAAAACCAAGATCTTTCAGAACAGTATGTCCCACACTAGTCACTAAAATAGTGTATTTTTAATTTATGTTTTATCAATTCTCACTATAATTTTTTTTAACATTACAGGTTAACTTTTTCAAGGAATTTTGTGCATTTTCTCAGACATTGCAACCTCAAAACAGGGATGCATTTTTCAAAACGTTAGCAAAATTGGGAATTCTTCCTGCACTTGAAATCGTAATGGTAATTGTATGGTTTCTTTTCATGTTTTTAAAATTGTGAGTTTGTAATAGATTTTTATATTATGCATGGGAAACAATTTATTACACTAAAGCCTATTAAATTCTCTATGTACATACTAATACATACATACATATACTCATGTATATAAATAAATATGTGCACATACATATATATCCTCTTTTCTCGAAAATAAGACCTAGAGATCAAAATGTTAGCCCTATCAGCCTATCCTTGTTTTACTTGTCATTACTGTTTGAACTTACTCTATCCACTGGTCTAAAGAAAAAAGAAATTGTATTGCTAACTATGAAATATGCTTAATATTATTACAAAGAAGGAAAATCTTTGAAAGACATGAGGGATTTTTATTCACCTAAAACCGTATTACATGGAAATGATTACATTCTAACGTAACAAATTGAATAATTTCTGAAAATTGAAGATATTCTTGTGGTAATGCGACAGGTAAATAATAAACTATAGAATTCAGTATGCCTTACTCAACGTGCTTTATGTTTCCCCTGAAATAAGGTCTTCCTGGTAAATAATCAGCCTTGAGAGTAGAGATCAAAAATGCTAGCCCTAATGAGCCTTTGTTCCAAGCCTACTCCCTGGATTTTGTTAGTAGCATCTTTAAAGCATTGCTTTAAAATCCTGGGGATTGAACTGAAAGCTGTCACATTGAGCTATATTCCTTCTCTTTTTAAAATTTTGAGATAGGGCCAGGGATATAGCTCAGTGGTTCCGGCGCCTGTCTTGCAAGCGCAAAGACCTGGGTTCAATCCCCGGTAACCACATAACAATACTGGGCGTGGAGACTCACGCCCAGCAGCAACCAGTACCACATACCACAATGCCAGGAATGGTGGCTCACACCTGTAATCTCAGCACTCGGGAGGCAGAGGCAGGAGGATTGCTGTGATGTGAGTTTGAGGCTGAGCTCAGGGCCAGCTTGAACCACAAAGCGAGACCCTATCTCAAAAAAACCTTAAAAAAAATACATAATAAATAAAATTTCGAGATAGAATGTCATTAAATTGCCCAAAGTACATTTGAACTTGCTTCCCAAGGTGCTGAAATTACCATATGGACAGGGCAGATGGCAAACAACCTTACCACTATAGAAAGTTGTGCCACACAGTGCTTCCCTAGGTCAAGAAAGCTTCTTGTTCAGTCATAAATCAGTTTTTACCCTAACTTATGATTGGACTGTGGCTTACTCTTAAAGGTTTGAATGGGACCACACTCCCTACATGCTTAGAACAGAGAATAAGGATGGCATATTCTCCTGGCATATGTTGGACTTAAGAAAAGTCCTTTGCTCCTCAGGTCCAGTTTGCTCACCAGAAAAGCAAGGAGGACGTCAGACTAAAAGACTAGTTAGACTCAGATCTATCCCAGCACTTTGTGATCTGAATGAATGGGCAAAATAGTGTATATGTGTTTTGGATCGTGAAGTACATAGAACTTTTCATCTCCCAAAATAATTTTTTTCATTTGAGAAATATAATTTGAGACTGACTTTAATTGCAAATATTCTATATGCAGTTCCTTTTTAAAATTGAGGCATAATATTCATCTTTTATGGGAAGCATTATGGTAATTGAATGCATGTATATAGTATAATAATCAAATTAGGGTAATAAGTGTTTCAAATTCTTCAGCCATTAATCAGTTTTCATCTGTTGAGAATTTGATACTCTTAGTTATTTTGAAACCTATAGGAGATTTTTTCCACTTTATTTTCTTATTAGGATATATTTGTGATACATAATGATACTTTCTTTATGGGAGTTAGAACATGTATATAACATATCTTAATACTTTTTCGTCTCCTTTCCCTCTTTTCTTACTTCCTATGGTCGCTTTCTCTTTTGCAAAAGATCTATCTCCCTATTGCTATTATCTGTCTTTTACTTTGCTCTTTATATTTTGGTTTTCCATATAAAAGAAACCATGCAATATTTATGCTTGTATATTTGATTTATTTTATTTAACATAATGACCTAAGGTGCATCCATTTTCCTCCAAATAACTGAAGTTTATCCACTATGGCAGAGTAATACTCCATTGTGTCTAAATACCCCATTTTCTTTATCTGTACATCTGTTAAAGAACATGTAGGCTGCTTCTAAGATACAGCTTATGAATTGTGCTGCTATAAACATGCATATAGATCACTACAAAATGATGTCTTTAACTCTTTCAGGAAGGTATCTAAAGACATATACTGGACCTAGTAGAATTTGTATTACTAGGGTTTTTTTAGGAATCTCCTTTTTTTTCTTTTTTTTGGAGACAGAGTCTTGCTTTTGTAGTTCAAGCTGGCCCTGAGCTCACTAGTCTCAGACTCATACAATCCTCCTGCCTCTGCCTCCAAAGTGTTGGGATTACAGGTATGAGCCACCACCCCTGGCATTGTAGTGTATGATATTGGTTGCTGATGGGTGTGAGTCACCATGCCCAGCATTGTAGTATTATGGTTACCAGGGATCAAACTTGGGGCCTTGTGCTTGCAAGGCAGAAGCCGGAACCACTGAGCTAAATCTCCGACTTTCCAAATATTTCTTTTTAATGGTTAAAAAAAAAAAAAAAACAGCAGAAATTGATCTTTGACTTATCCCAAAACTATAATATTTATAAAAAAACAGAAACCAAAAGATAGAGAGATTACATATTTTAATTGCAATTCAGTGTCTTAATCCAAATACTTGAGAAGTAATGCATGGATTTGGGAAAAAAAAAGGGGAATACAAGAAGAACTTCCAGTGTCTTAAGTCATCTACCTTTCCTTTTATCAGGGCATGGATGATTTGCAAGTCAGATCAGCAGCTACAGATATATTTTCTTATCTAGTAGAATTTAGCCCCTCTATGGTGCGTGAATTTGTAATGCAGGAAGCCCAGCAAAGTGACGATGTAAGTAACAATGCTACAGTTCTTTATGAATTGCCTTCTGAAGTACTCTTTACAGACTTGTGAAAGAAAGTTTAACCACAATGTTAATTTTGGAAGAAAATTGTGACTTTGTTAAGGTCGGAATATGTAGCATTTGATTTGTTTATTGCAGAGGAAACAATCTCAGCATTGAGATATATTACAGTCTGACCAGATTTCTTAAATAATGATTTTTGGGAGTTTTTAAAATTTGAAAGGCTAATGAAATATAATCTCAACACTCTCACAAGATCAAGATTTATAGGTTAGATTCTTACCTAATATAATTAAGAATTTGCTGTTTGTTTGGAGACAGAGTCTCACTTTGTAGTTCAGGCTGGCCCTCGTATGTAACCCAGGCTGACCTTAAATTCTTGGTGATCCTCCTGCCTTAGCTTCCCCAGTACTGGGATTACAGGTGTGGGCCACCACACCCTGCTATTTATTTTTTTCTAACTGGGAATGAAAGTTTAATAGTGACATCAGTTTTGTGTCTTGCCACTAGAGAAATTTTTTTTAATTCTTTGGCAGTACCAAGAATCAAACTCAGGACTTTGTGCTTGCAAGACAGGCAGCAGTGCATCTGAGCCACATCCCCGGCCCTTAAATTTTTGTTTCAGATATTTATAAATATATATAATATATATTATATATAACATATATTTTATATTATACAATATGTATATAATTACTTTTTTTTTTTTTGAGGCAAGGTCTCACTTTGTAGTTGAGGCTTGCCTTGCAGTATATAGTCCAGGCTGCCTTAAACTTGCTGCTCTCCTCACTGGAATTACATGGTGTATGCCACCATGCCTAGCTTGCCTTAAAATCTTTTAAGGACAAAATAAACATAGAGTTCTTATTTAACTACTTTATTTTATATTAAAGATAACTTAGGATGAAGTACAGTTTAATTGAAGTGTAATTAGAACCTTCTTAAGGGAGTATTTTGATTCTGAATTTTATTTTGGTGCTAACATTAATTATTGAATTAAATTTTATTTTGAATCTTTCCTCCTTTTTTAATCTCTGCTTATTTTTCACTTTTTATTTGGACAGAATCTCACTAAGTTGTTCAGGCTAGGCTCAAACTTGCAGCCACCTTGCCTCAGTATACCAGAATGCTGAGACTGTAGGCATGCCCCCCATGTGTGGTTTAAAACTAATTTTTAAATTATAGAAAAGTTACAATAACAGTACAAAGAACTCCTATATATTCTTCATATTGATTCTGTCATTTGTTTGATCGTCTTTCTATGCCTATATTTATATATACACTTGTACATACATCTTTTCTTTTAGAACTATGTGCCGAAGTGATCCTACAGTGCTTCCTATAGTTTACACTCCTGTTTTGTCAATTGTGCCAGTAATGTCCATTTAACTAAGACAAAGTTTCTTACCCAGTATCCCACCAATTTAGGCTTATCTCATGTTTCTTCATAAATAGTTCAAGGCATTTCTCTGTGACAGAGTGGTTCAGAAGTAATGCTTCCTTTAGTGTATTATATTAGGAAGTATACTACCTTTTAAAAATCAGTTCAACTTTTCTTTGTCTGAACCATTTTGCTGTTTCATAGATTTAAGGAATTAGACCATTAAAATTTAACATAGAATCTGAGGAAGTATTGTTGTGTGCTTCTGATATGTCAGAAAAGGTTGAAGTATTGGAGACATACACATACATATTTGTATTGTTCATTCAATTTATTTATACATGAATGAGCTTTTTATTACATTCTTCTGTTGAGGTGAATATGGTAGTTTATACCTTTAATCTCAGCACTCTAGGAGACCGAGACAGAAAGATCAGAAGTTTGAACCCAGCCCGGGAAACTCAGCAACTTGGTGAAATCCTGTCTCAAAATAAAAAAGACTGTACATGTAACTCAGTATGAAGCGCTGGAATTCAAACTTTAATACTAGGACAGTAGGGGGCAATCTTACATTAATACCTTTTAAACCAGAAATCCATAAGTTCTTATTCTACTCCTTTAAGGTGTTCTTCCTTCTCATAACATATTTTTCTTCATAATTGTTTACAGTATTCATTAAACCTGATAAACACAAATGCTATTTGTTTTTGATTCTGCCAGAAAGTATGTATCGGAAGATTTTTGTGTAAATTCCTTATGATTATTGCTTGGCTGATAGTGATTGTAGAATGCCATCAATCACAAGATATATCACAATGTCAGAGTACTTGTTTTTTTTCTCACTGCTTGAGATTTGAACTAATGACCTAGCTCACCCTATGCAAATATTTTATCACTAAGCTACATACAAAACCCTTTTTTAAATGTTATTTTTGAGACAGTATCTTGCTAACTTGCCAGGCTAAAATTTGAAATAATTCTTCCTCAGCCTCCAAATAGCTGGAATTACAAAGTTTGTGCCTCTACACCTAGCTCAAGACATTAAAATCTTAGGGAATTTTGTCTGCAGAATTAGTGAAATAAAATGTTCATATTTTCCATGCAGAAAATTCAGAGATGTAAGCTCATAATCTGCATAATTTCTCAATTCCCTCTCTTGGTACCCAAAACTTTCCACATTCATTTTGGGGGGAATAGTGCAAATTTCTTAAGCCTGCTTCGTTGTATTTTAATAACAGAAGCATTGTATATGCTTCTAAGAATGGTTTGAGGTTGGACCATCATTTCTCCAAAATTTAGATTTGGAATTAAAACTTTGATATGTCTCTCAAAAACTCAGGCCAAGGATTTAGCTCAGTGGTTCCAGCGCCTGCCTTGCAAGTACAAGGGCCCAGGTTCATCTGGTAACTACATACAACAATGCTGGGTGTGGTGACTCCCATCCATCAGCAATCAGTACCACATATCACAGTGCTGGGCGTGGTATCTCACACCTGTAATCTCAGCACTCAGAGGAAGAGGCAGGAGGATTGCTGTGAGTTCCAACCTTGCCTGGGCTACATAGTGAGCTCAGGGCCAGCCTGAACTACAAAGTGAGAGTCTGTCTCAAAAAAAAAAAACAAAACCCTAGTTAAACTCACATAAATATTGCTCCCTTAGAGTAATGTGATATTGTGAGTTTTATGGTTCTATCACCACTTATCTATTTTACCATTGTAGATGACTATGTTCTAGTAAGTGTTCTAATATATAACTTTTCTTACTTACAAAGCAGGTAACCAACAGGGTAGTTTATAGTTTGCTGATCCCTCTCTTGTACCCTTTTTCAGTACACTGTAGGTAAGTTACATTGGCATTTAAAGGTTGATTGTGAATTGAAGATCATCTTGGAGAAACTACTGCGGCAGTTTGAGAAAAGGAGGAAAATAAAACCTCAGGAATAAATAGATACTGATGCAGAAAAAGTTGTCTGAACCTTTTAGGAGGGAATAGGTTTTTATGCCTCATCATTGAATTAATTTACTAGAGATACCCTGTAAAGGTTTAAGATCACTGCTTGTGGTGACACACACTTGTGATCTTAGCACTTTTTGGTGCACGGGAATTTCAAGTTTGAGCCCAGCTTAGGCAACTTTGACTTAGTGAGACCCTGTTTCAAGTAAAAAAGTTTTGAAAAGGGTTGGGGATGTAGCTTAATATGCAGCCTCTGAATCTAATCCCCAGACCTGCAAAAGAAAAGAAAAATTTTAAGATCACATCATTATTTCACATCAAAAGAAGGTATTTTCTAGTAGTGTTTTTAGTTTGTTTTTTGAAACAAAGTCTTGCTGTGTAGTTCAGGCTGGCCTTCAACTCATTACTAGTCAGGCGTGGCTTGAATTTGTGATCATCTAGCCTCAGCTTCCTGAGTGCTGGGATTACAGGCATGTACCACCATGTCTAGCTTTGTCATTTCTTCTTATGTTTGATTTAATCTCGTATTTTATTCATTTTAACCTGGGTATTTAGTAAACTCTACCATCTAGGTTTATATAAATATAGCCTGTGTCATTTACATAGTAAAGAAATAGCCTATAGATGCTTTGTTCAAAACATGTCCTTGTCATTAAGTGATGGCTGATCCTATTCTCAGGTCCACTGTATTGATGTGTTTTTGCTTTGGCACAGTTTTTATCTATTATAATCCTTAGAATTTCCATTTTTTAAAGAAATAAATGCAAAGAAAGTTTGTATCTACAAACTGGTGTGTAGTTCTTTATATTAAAACCAAAGCACATTAATGTAACAGTATGTTTACTTGACATTAGAGATTATATAATGTAACATTCACTCGCTTATCTCTAGGAAAGGTTGTGCACTTGTTCTTTGTGGAGCAGGAGACTAGGAAAGGTTTTAATTTACATATTCTTTTTTTATTAGAGGCTGAACATCTATCTTTCAGGATTAGATGATGTGTAATCCTGCTTTAGTTAGCTACTAAACTTATACCTTAAGGTAAAATCTAGAGTAAGTCTCTTGGACTCTCTGAGGAATAAGTTACTGGTAATGGATTGTTTTCTACTGTTCCTTAAAGCTGAGATGCCCTCTGTTTTTTGTTTGTTTCTAGGATTTTGAAAAACATTCAAAAAGAAAAAGGGGTTTTTTTAGTTTTGTTTCTTTGTTTGCTTGTTTGTTTGTGTTCTGGTACCAGAAACTGAACTCAGAACTCTGTGCTCACCAAGCATTTGTACCACTGTACCAAAAAGTAGTAACTAAATCCCTGGCCCAGAAGAAAAATGTTTCAGACTCTTCCATTTTGTTTTTTCTGTATATGATTCTGACTTTGTTTTTTTCAGTTGGCATGTCTGTCTTACATCCAAACGCTGTCTAATGGAAGTATGTTTTTTTCAGGATATCCTTCTTATTAATGTAGTAATTGAACAAATGATCTGTGATACTGATCCTGAGCTAGGAGGTGCAGTTCAGTTAATGGGACTTCTTCGTACTCTAATTGATCCAGAAAACATGTTGGCTACAACTAATGTAAGAAATTACCGAGATTAAAATTTTTTTTGCTTGGTCAGTTTTAAATGGTTTAGTAATAAAATGCTAAGAAAGAAAACATACCTTTATAAGTATTTACACACTTCATACTCAGGTAGCAGTACTATTTTTTGTAGCAGTTTCATTTGCAACAAATATAGGATTGTACTGTTAAAATCTTAATAAAATGTTAGGAATACCATTTATGATTCTTGGCCTCCTAAATCTTAGCTTCTTAAAAATTCAAAGCCTTGTGAATATATGTAACACTACTGAACTGTATATTTTGAAGTGGTAAATAAGTTTAGTAAATTTTATATTAATATGGTTTTAACAGAATAAGAAAAAAAATTGAATATATATTGAAGGGTCTTAACTACTTAAGTGTTAAAAAAAAAAAGGTTGAAAGTATTCCAGAATGTTAATGATGGTTTTCTCATTGTGGAAGGTATTTTCTGTAATAAAATACTCCTTGAGCACATGCATCGTTTTTAAGCTGTTACAAGTTTGTGAGTCAAGTTATATAAAAAGTAGTAACAAAAAGGAAAAGGTGTTTTTCTAAATTACCAAATTTTAAATATATTTTTTCAAGAAAACCTCATTTTTATTATAAAGCCTTGTTGAACAAACCTGAAAAATAAGCAAAAACCTGGCAATAAACCTCATGAAGTCTTCCCTCTTGAGGGAAGAATGAAGAACACTAATAAATTCAATATTATAATGAGCCACAGGTGGAAACTTACTGCCCAAAAGAGGGAAGAATACGTAACAGAGCTATAAAAATGGGACAACCGCATTGAAAAACACTTGTTTTTGTACTGATAATGTTATTGTTAAATATTCCAGAACACTGTAATTTTCTGCAACAACAATCAATAAAAATGGATCCTAGGATGTTCCTGGCTGTCCTTGCTGAGTGCAACCTGGTTAGCTATAGGAGTTAATTAATCCAGTTATGAAACAAAGAACAGCTTGTAAAAACACAAACTTCTTTAATTTAAAGAGCAGTCTAAATTTCACCTAGTAGCTTGATAATAGATAGTAGTGGCTTGGCAGTAGATTTTGAAATTAAGATATGTAGTAAAGAGAAAGCTTTGAAATTTTAAGCAGTTAATTATATGGCTTAGGTTTTTTTCTTTCTAATGTTTTTCTTCAGGAAAATATTTAAATTCTTTTTTAATTCAAATATTATTTTTAAGAATGACAATTTTATATAATTCTTGGTTATATTGGGAAAACATCAGTACTTTATATAATGAGAGACATGATCAGCAGTATTCTACATCATGTTAACTAGGCATTTTCTTTGTGCTTTTAACTGTATACTTAATCATTTATTTGAGAGAACACTTAAAATCTAATCTCAAGCATTTTAAGATATGCAATATATATTGCTGTCAATTGAATAATCATGTATAGTAGACTAAGTCATTCTTCAGATCACTGGCATCTTTGAAAAAACAATTGCTCTCAATTTTTGTGGAAAATTTTTTATAATGCTATCCTTTTTTCTTGCTTTCATTTTGATTTAATATATAAAATAAAATAGATTTTTATGCTGCAGATATAACATTGGCATGAATATTACCAGTTTGAGGTTCTTTTTATCGTATCTTAAAATATTTGATGGTCATGTCTGAACTACACTGCTAATTCTTATAGTTTTTTAATTACAACAGTAATAATTTTTCAAAATTTTGTATGTTTCAGAAAACTGAAAAAAGTGAATTTCTGAATTTCTTCTACAACCATTGTATGCATGTCCTCACAGCACCACTTTTGACCAATACTTCAGAAGACAAATGTGAAAAGGGTAGGTTCTTTTGTTATCTGCTTATAATTTCTTTTTAAAAGGGGATGAAATCAATAGTAAAACTAATAGACTGTTGGTATTTCCTGTGACAGAATATACTATTGAAAAGTAGAAGAGAGTGGTACAGAAAAGTACTTCACACTGAGGACAGAGAGATAGACACTTTACCACAGGAGATTGTTCCAAAGTGGTTAGACCTTGTCTGGATCGAGCTGGAGCAATATGTGGCCTTCATTAGAATCTAAAAGAACTAGTCTCTTGGAGAACAGTTTGGCAGTCCAGTAAAAGCCCTCTTTTTTTTAACCCCCGTATCAGGATCAGAAGTAAATGGGTCAGTCTAAAAAATGACTAAAAGAGATAATGCTTTTCAAAAAACAAGACAAAACATAAATGTCATAAACTTTATTGTTGTTGTTATTCTTTTTCCTTCTTTTTTAATCTTTAGTAGTGCTGAATGTTGCACTGAAGGAGTATTGAGCTACTCAATAGGAGGATCTCAAAATTCACTTGCCCCCTTGAACTTGGAATCAACCTCCTGGAGTAGTTGGAATTAGACATTTGCACCACCAAGACTGCTTACTTAAATATTTTAACATAATCTGGGGCCGGGGATTTAGCTTAGTGATTCCGGCGCCGGTCTTGCAAGCGCAAGGACCAGGGTTCGATCCTCAGTAACCACATACAGTACTGGGCGTGGAAACTCACACCCAGCAGCAACCAGTACCACATACCACAGGGCCAGGCGTGGTGGCTCGTGCCTGTCATCCCAGCACCCAGAAGGCAGAGGCAGGAGGATTGCTATGATGTGAGTTTGAGGCTGAGCTCGGGGCCAGCCTGAACTACAAAGCGAAACCCTGTCTCAAAAAAACCTAATAAAAAAAAATATTTTAACATAATCTACAAATGAATAATCATATAACATATAGGAACATATGTATTTTATTGTATTTCCATTTGATCTTTGTTGCATAAATTACATTCACGTTTATAAGGTGAAAATAATGGATCCCCTTGATTAAAATGAAGTCGAAATCGAAAGATATTTTTGAAGTGTCTTAGTGCAGAATCTTACTGTGCTTCTAAGTCTCTTCCTCCAGATACTCATAATTTGTGTATATCTAATTTGGTGAATTTATAAAGCAACTCATTACAACAAAATTATGATTTTATTATAATTTAAATTACAAATAAACTACTATTATTACAATAAAATACACATTGCCATTGAACCCCGTCAAAATACTCCCACTTGTTTTGAACACACTTATCATTCTTGCCCCTTTCTGAAGCAGATCTGCAAATATTTTGTGAGTGTCTTTATGAAGCGTGATTTAAAAAATAATAATACAGTTAATGCTACAGCTGAGTGACATCCACTGAAAAGACAGGCTCATAAAAACAATTACAGTGTGTTTTCATCCACCTTATTCACCAGATCTAGCAGTATGAGACATCTGGTTCTTCCCCAAAGTCAAAATGACCACAAAAATCAAATTAATTTAGGACCTTGAAGCAACCACCAAACATAACTAACAATGTGCACTAAAGAGGACTTTGAGAACTGTCTCAAAAAGTAGCAAGAATAATGAGATAAATGGGTTTGAAATGTAAGGAATATTTTGAGTGGGATTAATGCAATGTCCTTTTACCTTTAAAATATTTTTCTTTACTTAAACATTCACTGTATTTTCAGATCATACCTTGTGTACAAGAAAATTAGTAAAATCAGAAGAATGTAGGGGCATACTAGAGCACTAGCTACTGTCAGAAAATGTTGGTAATCAAATAAGAAAAACCCAAGGGCGATGTTTTAAAATTTTCAAGTTGTAGCATAGGCATATTCTGTTTAATAACATTAATTTTTCTGAGTTATACCCAAGCAGTGTTTGTGTACATGCATGAAAGGTATAAGAATATTACTATACTGTTCATGATAGGAAAATAAATAAAATGTAGTATGTTCATATAGAAAAATAGTATTCTGCAGTTGATTTCAATATATCATCTAAATGCAACTCAGAAATACAGAATTAAAACCAGGCTTAGTGGGGACATGCCTATAATCCCCAGCACTCTGGGATGCTGAGGCAAAAGATATCAAGTTTAAGCCTAATCTGGGTAGTTTAGCAGGACCCTGTCTCAAAAATAAAGAGGGAGGGGTGCTCGCTTCGGCAGCACATATACTAAAAAAAAAATAAAGAGGGAGGGGATGTAGCTCAGCAAGAAGGCCCTGGGTTCAATCCACAGTACCCTAAAATAAAGTTGAATGAATACCAAAACACATCCCATTTTATTATAGAATTATTATTTTTGTGGACATTAAATAATGCACGTTTAATGTTCGTTTGACTTCAAGTATACAGAAACATATTAACATAGGCTAATATAGTCCAAATTTGCTTCATCAGAACTAACTTGCCATATTCTTTTTTTTTTAGGTTTTTTTTCTTTTTTTTTTTTTAGGTTTTTTGAGACAGGGTCTCGCTTTGTGGTTCAGGCTGGCCCTGAGCTCAGCCTCCAACTCACATCACAATCCTCCTGCCTCTGCCTCCCGAGTGCTGGGATTACAGGCGTGAGCCACCACGCCCAGCGCTAACTTGCCATATTCTTTCAGATTTTTTTAAAATGAAATAAAATTATACAGTTGGAGTTTTTGTATACATGTTCAGATTCACATTCCTGCCATACCCCACCTACCCCATTATTCTAAAGTATGACCAATTAGGAGTATATGTGGTTTCTAGTTATGTTTTGTGATGGATTAGTGATACTGAAGATTGGTTCAGTGGCATATGTCTGTAATCTCAGCTGCAGCTTGGAAGGCTGAGACAGGAGGATCACAAGTTTGAGGACAGCTTGGGAAACTTAGCCAAGATCCTATTTTAAAATAAATAAAAAGACTGGAATGTATCCCAGTGGGAGACTGCTCTTGGGTTCCATCCCAAATACCAAAAGTAATAATGTTTTACTATATATTCCTATATTTCCCTATGCAAAAATGTATGACTCTAGGATTAAAAATATCCCATGTATTTTGTTTAAAAAAATAAAAGCATGAATGTGTTATTATTAAGAGTTTTGTTATTCTGAAGTTTTTTAAATTCTTGTTTTCCATCTTTAATTATGCAAATCAGACATCTCAATTTTTATATGTTGACTAGAAGATAAAAGATATATCACATTTATCTTTTATCATAATCTCACTTTTCAAGTCATAGTATTTATGTTATATTGTCTTTTAATAATTCCATATTTGTACCCAGTTCTATAAAAGATTACAAATGGATGTGTGATAGTTGGCCAAAATAACCAACTCCAGTTTTTTGTTGTGTTATTTTGGTAGAGTATTTTCCTCTTGGTTTTTTGAGACAGGGTCTGGCTTTGTAATTCAGGCAGGCCTCGAACTCATGGCAGTCCTCTTGTCTCAGTCCTGAGTGCTAGTATTACAGGCATGCACCAGTGACCAGAATAAAACAATCCATAATTAATGTTCAGTATAACAGTAAAAGAAGAGTGTGATTGAAGGTGAGTATTTTGTGTTATTAAGTACTACAGAAATGTAAGATATTACTAAAGTATTTCATTGTAATTTTTTTATGTTGTTAGATAAATTTGTTGGATCTAACAAAAACAACACAATTTGTCCTGGTAAGTAGAAATTCATATTTTTGAACCAATGTAACTTACAAGCTTTTCTTATTCAGAGTATAATGCAAGTATATGAGGCTAAGTAAAATAGATTTTCAGAATAACAAATCCAAGAATAGATTTAGTTTTTTGCTCAGAATTTGTTTTCAGGTTTTTTTTTTTTTAAATAAATTAACAGCTTGTGTTATGAACTTATTTTGCACCTAGCATTGCATCTTTGCAAGTCATCAAAGCTTCAAGAGAACCATTTTCAAATCGGGAGTCTATTCAGAGATTGGATAAGAGTGATTTCTAGAATTAATGTAAGAAAGGGAAAACAAGACATTTCAAACTATAGATCATTATTTTAAGACCTTTTGTAAATAAAATTTGAAAATTTTAGTATTTTTTTAATGAGTGGGACTAGTTCAGAATTTGACTGTGTTGTACTGGCTGTTAAACAGACTAGACTAGAGTAAGTAAAACTTGACTCATATTTAAAGTAGAAATCACCTTCAAAATACCATAATCATATTTTATTTTATTTTATTTTATGACCATTCTGTTATTAGAAAGATTGCTTCCTTATTCCTGATGACAACCTAGTTCCACAAAACATTTGTGTGTTTAATCTTGTATAAATAGTTATAGTTGGTGGTGTTGATGATTTTTTCTTATTCTGTATATGGTCCTTAATTTCCTCACAGTTTAACTTCTTTGTTTAAAGTAATCATAAGATCATGATTATGATTATCAACCTTGATAGACATGTAAGATTTGATATTCAGGAAACAATTTTAAATCATTTCATGAATGTATAAAACCAAGGCCTATTGGGGGATGGGCTACTTTATTTCAGTGGCCTTCGTTTTGTGAAGGAGTTTTTTTAAAACTTAGTTGGAAAACTAATGTCTTATTTTCACTTGCTATTCAAATACCCAAAATATCCTTT